>BCNH02000006.1:31982390-32014506 GCA_001662345.2 Metrosideros polymorpha var. glaberrima | reverse complement strand
TTTTTTTTTTTTCTAGGGGGTGGTGCTGTAATAAACAACTTCATTAAACGTTCTTGAGTACTATCAATATTTTGGTCATTGAAAGAGCGACAGAGTAAATATTCCAATCTACATGACAGAACATGAGATGCTTTGAAGAAATTTTTCTCGTATGTGAAACTATAAATTTTGGTGCGTGTACTATGCACTGTAAATTTTTGCAAGATCGCTACTAACTATTTTGAAAACTTAATATGTTAAATAAAGATGTGATTTAATATTTAAATATTATAACACTACGCGTATACAATAAAGGAAGCAAATAAGATGTTTGGAGAGATTTGATCTCAGAATCGCTTGATTTGATAAAATTTTGTGAAAGTGTGGTTTTAATAATTAAATATTTTAATATATATTTAATGAAGCAGTAGAACACGCGAGAGTCGAGTGCACATGCAGACATTTTCCTTTATATTAATGATAAAGTTGAAATGCAAAAGCTTGAGAGAGAGAATGAGGCAAGGAAAACGAGAAAAGCAAAGAAAATGGATGTAATGGAATTAATGGGTATTTAGCATACGTTTATCCATTAATGGAGGTAATTTCTTAGACACGAGAATAACATTTTTCTTCTTTTTTTAAATGTACAATATATAAGCGCCAAAATCGGCTGGCAGAGTTTCAGCCAGCAAGAGAGATTAGTCAAATGATGAAGGGAAATTAGGTTTTTCTCTTCCACTTCTCACAAAAATATATAAATTCCACCACCCCATTTTTCCATATCCATCTCTCATTTTCCTCCCTCCCCTTCTTCCCCAAACAAACCCTCATTTCTCCATTTACTCTACGGGCGAAAGTCTTCTGTAGTAGAAAATTACGTATAGTGACAAGATATCGACCTCAAGATTAATAGTCCACTAATAAACCTTTTTACTCATTTTCAATGGGCTTTGTTCCAAAAATCTCTGGTTTATACCATCTTTCTGTGACACTTTTTTTTTTGTTCACATTAATGGGGTGTTTGAGACATTTTGAGCGCCCAATTAATTACTTGGAGTGTATTTGTGGAGTGGCACAGGGAGAATGCGCGAGTGTGTTAATTGAAACCCAAGTCCCGAGAGGAGATCGAATGCACATACCACTCGATCAATTTCTTAGTGTTGTCTTTACGTGAAAATGATCTATATCAAGACTATATTGTTCTGAAGGCCAGTAAAGATTTGGAAAAAAAAAATTGCTTTGCTGTAGAAACTTTGATTCTTTACTCCGATTCTGATCTTATTAATTTGCGAATAATTTTAGAGATACCAACATTCCTCCCTAAACTAATCTACAAAATGATGTCTCAGTTTGAGTACTTGAATATGACCAACCGTTCAAACATCCCGAATACATATTGTACACCGCTTAATGCTCCAATTTCATAAACTTTGTACATTGCCCCTCAAGAGCCTCAAAGTAGCCTGTCGCAGAGCATAGGTTCGACAGGATTTTGGGCTATAAAACTCAATATCACTCTCCCTTGCCATTGAGGAAAAGGCTGAACCGCACGAGGATTGGACTGGTAAGGCTGAGCTGATTAGAAGACTGGCAGATAACAGGGCCCAATTTACAGGAGCTCATCATAGCTCGAGCTCGAGCTCCACACCCCCCAAAGAAGGGGGATAAACACACCAATTGAGGGGGAAAAAGGCTCGTGGAGAAACAAAAGAATGTGAAACTCTGCATTCATTGTTCTTTTTGCACATCTTTTGAGCAAGAAATACATTCAGCTGCTGGCCTAAGGAAATTAAAGGAATGGGTGACAATTGCACCGGATTTTCCACATTTCCAGCTAATTGAATGAGTTAGCTGCAAATGAATCAGGATCAAATAATCATAGTTAAATCCCATCTGCCCTTTTCATCTCCAATGAAGTTTCTCCGCAATGTTACCAATCAGCTGAGCCATCCTCTGCTCTCTGTGTGAAAATTGAGTCGTCCTCTTAGAGGGGGCCATTGGCACTGTGTTGCCTGCACATTTACAGAAGGAAGGCAAAGAGAGCTTGGAAGATTGATTTAGGGCCTCTCCACTTTGTAGGCACAGGGGAATCTTCATTGCTTCCCATAAAAAATCCTTGAATGTGTTCTCTCTGTTTTCCACAATATATGGCCAAAAGTATACAACATTTAGTTTGATCCTATACAAGTTTTGTCAATAAAAGGCCATAAAACTACTCTGTCAAATGGAGAGAATGACGAATATAGAGGGAAAAAGATAGAAAACATGCAGTGTCATTCCCCTCCAGAGGAGAAATAAGGACTGTTTCAAACTTTGAATTGCTTATAAAGAACTAACAACAAAAAGGCTGAATCACAAAACATTGACCACTGCACAAAACACTAAAGCACAAGCTCATTGGGTGGCGCCTAATGAGCCTGAGATTTCAGGGTGAACAGATTTCAGACAACAATTGATTATTTTCTCCACTCTGCACTGGACAATGCTTCTGCGCAATATGAAATGGGAAACCTAAACCTGATGCCACTATATCACTCCAAACAGATGCAAGTCTCCGACTGATCAGAATGCAGATGTACTAATGGTAAAAGCAAGGATGAGAAAGTATAAGAATATTACCTGTGCAGAATCCTTGAGAGGCCCCCAGCATTCTATGCGGTTGTACTTTTGTGAACTTGAATGGAAGTAAATCCATACTGGAGAATCCATTAGCTCTGGATGATCTCTGAATAGTAATGCATCCCCATGCAACACAGCTTTGAGTACCTGGTTCAAATGGAAAGGGAGATCCTGTTCATTGTCATCCTGAAATTAAAAGTCATCGATGTATACTACTGTTTAAAAAGAACAAAATCTCTCTGAAATGAAAAAAATGTATTAGCATTTTCATGTACACATGGCTGAGGATTTGTGAGGATCAAACTTGGACAAAAAAGTAGATTGTTCTCTCTATGGAGGAAGCTTTTCTACAGGAACAATTAATGCTTTTAAGATATCCTGAAGCTATAATTCCATTCCTGCAGTGAATTGCTTTCTGATTTGTTCCCTGTCCTCTGCATCTAACATCTGGCATTGTATTGCCATACTGCGGTCCCCACTAAATCACTACTAGTTCTCATATACATTTTCTTGTGATTGTAAACGATTTAGCATGATACGCAAATCATTTGGAGGCAAACACAGAGTAGATAATTACCAGAGGCATCTCCTTGGAGAAAATGTGGTATCTAAACTCAGCAGCAAGGTCTAACAAGGGATTTGGACCACTAACAAAGCAATGAATGTGCAGACGCATCTCCTTGTTCACTGACTTCCACTCAGCGACCACATCATCCTTTTCGTACCATCCTCTTAACTGGCATCAAGACAAGCAAAATCAAGCTCATAGAAATGCAATTCAGTTAACAACAAAAAGTCTTCAATAGACGTTGAAATGTCTATTTCATATGCCACATTCAACGAAAATTCTGACGATAATCCTCTAGATTATGGTTTTTCTGTTGCTGAGACAGGACAGGTAAGAAAATATCTGCAAAGGGAAAGTATATACCTGATCGAGACTGATGACAGTGGAGATGGTTAAAGTCAGATTGGCGGTGAAGTCACAGTGAGATAGGATGTAAGTTCTTGGGATAATTCCAGAATAATTATCAGTCTCTCCTCTCGTAAAATCGACTTTTAACTTTGAAGCTTCAAATCTTGCTGGAGGGACCAAAAGCCTAACAGCCTACGAATTCAGAGAATATCAGAATGAAAGCAAAGATTGGCTGTGGGGTAACAAGAAGAAAATTCTACCACAGTTAGCTAGCAATGCATTTCTGTACTCACGGACATAACCAATTAAAGCCTCGAGACAAAGCAATGAAAGGGACAATCATGCCTAAACAAATGTTCAGTTCGAGAACATTCCCAGCTTCCATATGCGAGGATGGATGGTGAAAGCATCACATGTCTTGAGCATCATGTAGTTAAAATTAACCAGAGAAGACATGAACCAGCTAATCAGCAGCCTATTGTAGATCAGTCATTCATTTAAGATCTGAAGTGCTGGATATACTTCCTCGCGAGCGTGCGAACACACACCCTCATATGCATGCGTGCACAAACACATCAATGCACCTCCAAGGTCAAATTTTTAAAGTCAAAGCGAAGAACAATGTGATGAATCATTCCAAGTAGCTCCCTCATAGTGTCCAAAATGCAGGAGGCATTTCACATTCAAAAACCATCCTCTCACACCACGGAGCAGCAAAAATTCCGCAGTCGTCGAAAATCACTCAACCAATCACGCAAATTGCCTACTCCATCAAACCACAATGCGAGCATCCAAAACAACTACTCCGTCAAAATCCACAACTACAATGCCGGGCGTACCTCAGAGACGAGCGTGTTGTACGGAGATCCGCGCGAGCACTGGACGGAGAGCAGGGGAGGCAGCGGCGACCTCCTCGGCGACCTGAGCTGGCAAGTGCCGGCATTCGGCGTTGGGGAGAAGGCAGAGGGAGCGAAATGGGAGGCCATGGGAGGTGCATAACACTGCTTTTCTTCTCTTCATGTTTCACGCCCTACCATCGTCACTCCCAGAGAGAGAGAAAGTATGTGAGAAGTTCTTTGCGACTGCGGGTCGCCTTTACCCCACCAGAGGACGGTCCAACATCTTCGTCAAATCGCACGATCCACCCGTTTTTCTCCCCCCTTTTGAGAAAAAGTGGAAATGACGCGAACAATTTTCGTGGACGTTGATTGGTGGAGAAGGTCGAACGGCCTTTGACAGGTCAGCAACCCGTTCTCGCGTCTTTCCTCTGTGTGACCTGTGGATAATGTGGCGACGTGGCCGTCGCTGTGACGATAGATGGACCCCACTTATCAATCGCCCCGTTGCGAGGAGCTCGACCTGTGGGGGTGAGCAAACTAGCCTGGACCGGCCATTTTGGTCCAGTCCTTTAGGGAATTGGTCCGGTCCCTGGTTCCTATAAGTAGGACCGGTGGCCGGGAGATCCGGTCCCCGGTTCTAGGGGTTATTGGATCGGACCGAACCGCTCGGCCTAGACCTGTTTTTATATAATATATAAATATATATTTTTTAAAATTTCTTAGTTTGGATGTTCAAATTGTATTGTTTTGTTTGCTTTTAATAGTTAGATGTGTGAAAAAAAAAAAAGTTACTCATGCTTGGGGTAATTTTGAGATTGAGTTCTAACATGTAACATTTGGATCTCTATAAATGGTTTCTTCCTTCTTGTTGCAGTCTTTGGTTTGACGTCAATGGGTTAATTAGTAATTAGATATTCATTCTATCATAACATTGCTTGTTGATCAATAGAAAAGGCTTTACTTTTCTTGATTTTGTTATTCTTTTAGTTTTAAACTTCTTGGAACTTAGGACAAAATAATTGCTGAGGCGACATTCTTATCTTGTTATGTTTCCATACAATTACAAATGTATTTGTTGATTTGGTATGTGATATGATTTGTGACAAATCATTTGTCTAATATAGAAATGCCTTAAAAATGAGAGGTTTTCTCATTCATGCGCTCCATCACGAACGAAAAAAATTGTGCTATGTTGTTAGGCAGTCGCAATTGATTTTGTAGATTCATTGTTTAACGGTCCTACTATAATTGGATCGGACCATCAGTCTCGGTCTCGGTCCGGTCCCTGTCCTAGTCCCCATCTCGAAAATATGGGGATCGGGATTATCAGTTCGGTCCTGAGTTTCATACGAGGATCGGACCAACTCGGACCGTGCACACTCCTACCGACCCGCCCACATTGACAAGGAAAAAGCCAATACCACAAACCAAAGTCATAGAACCAAAAAGAAAAAAAAGAACCAAAGTCTGAAATAAATTATAAAAAAATTTCTAAACCATGACGTTACTTCAAAAAAGTTAAAAACACAAGGGGGATGGTTGAGCCTCTAGCATGTAAATTATCCTTATAACTAACCAATCTGAAGTTTACATCCACCGGCAATTAGGGGTATCAATGGTTCGGTTTGATTTGGTTCTTCGAAAAAATCAAACCGAACCAAACCGTTAAGGATAGCGGCCGAACCGAACTAAATAGCGAACCGAACCAATTACGAACTGAACCAAAAATCCATTTCGGTTCGGTTCGGTTCAATTCGATTTTTGGGGTTCGGTTTTTTTTTTATTTCGAGAAGATTCAGAATACGTCTGTGCCCAAGCGGTCAACCTCTCTCCGGCAATATGTCAAACACTTAGGCAGCGCGAGCCCAGGCGCCGACCACAAGAGCGCCCCCATTTTAACTATAAGAGCTTCGAATTCCCACAAAGATTGAACGAAGTTGGTGAATCCTTGAAGACCAGAGCTCGCATTACTAAAGAGAGGGACAAGATGAGCAGAGACCAACTTAAGAGAGGGACAAGAAAGCTATACAACAAACTTTTACAGGATCAAAGACACAGAACCAGTCGCCGACTCTGATTTCGCCGCCCTCCGACCTCGGATACACCGGAATCCCTCCGCCACTACTACTTCAGACCCACACTGGGTTATTCCCCAGAATTTGGAACGAAACCCTAGGCTCCGCCATCCGTCGTCACCAATTTGGAGGAGAAGGTCCTCTGTCGAAGAGTGTCTCATTGAAGCTCTTTTGAGCATGACTTTCAAACCTTCTTTGCCTTCAAGACTGATCCGAAGAGTGTCATCGTGTCCGAGAGAGAGAGAGGGGCAAAACTGAGAATGAAGAATAATCGTGGTTTTATATTCGATGGTCCAATTCGGTTAACGGAATAGATTCAGTTAACCGAATTAATAAAACCCGAACCCAAAAAAAATGTGGTTCTTTTTTCTATTAACCGAACCAAAAACCGAATTGAACTGAAAATGCAAAATTTCGGTTCGATTCGGTTTTCAGTTCGGTTTTTTGGTTCGGTTCTGACACCCCTACTGGCAATGGAGTTTGCCATGCAGATTCCTAGCTCACGACCCCATTCGAGCACCCGAGTTGCCTCCCCGACTCGACGAGCCGGTTTATGGAGTCATCCATTCTTCAAAGACAACAATTTACAAAGAAAAATTGTTGAGGGTTGGAGTCCGGGTTAGGTCGGGTATGGGTTGGGTTCGGATCGGATCGAGTATGGATCGCTAAAATTGTATTGCATGAAAATGAGTCAATGTGAGCGGGACCGTTTTCGACAAACCACACCCACCCATTAACGGCAGAGATGCTCCTGGTACACATATTGGATCTGTTTGCATCAGACCATATCGTATTTGATCCGGCCTTGTTTTTGTCTCCATCTTCTATTTCTCCCATTTCATTTGTTAAGTTGCCTGACGGTAGCGATGCTGCTGCTAAACATATTGGATCTGCCTATATGACATCAACTCTCTAGCTTCAAAAGGCTCTCTGTGTTACTTCGTTTGGCTTCAACTTATTTTCTGTCCAGTAAATTGACATCAACTCATCCTATCTCTGTTCTTTTTTAATCAAGACACTTGTAATTTGCAAGACCATTCGCAGAATATGACGATTGGAGCAGCTAAGCTGCACAAAGGCGTCAACTTCAAGTACTTATCACCTGAATCCTCATCGATCTTTACTGCAACTTCTCATGCTTGCAATTTTGATTTATGGTATTGAAGTTTAGGTCATTTGTCCAATTGTTGACTACTATTGCTATCTAGATATATTGATGAAATTTCTAGCTCCTATGGGCCTTGGCTAACCAATCTGCCACCAAGTTAGCTTCCCTGTAACAATGGGCCAGCCTAATATTAGGAAAAGAAAGCAGCAAAGCATCACACTCTTGGATTAAGAACCCGAAGCTCCCAAGAAACGTGATCCGTACTTTGATGTGCTCTTATTAGATTAAGACAGTCTGACTCAACTTTAAGGCCTCGTGACTTCTGGTACAGACGTGTATTAGAGTTTGGAGCAGAGCAAGGGTTTCAATCTCAGTTGCGGAGGAAGCTTGAACCGATCTCGCAAATCCGTGAAGAAGCTTTCCGAACGAATCTCGGCAGAGGAAGCTTGAACCGATCTCGCAAATTTATCAAGAAGCTTTTGTCCCTTTTAAGTTAGTATATTGCGATATCTGATGTGGTTATAACACTCCTCCTAGTACCGATGCACGATATCTTATGACAATTGTGGATGATTTTTTCGGTGTACATGGGTATATCTAATGATTCATGATTCCGAAAAAAAAAATTATCTGTCGCAACGTTTTTGCATTTGTGCGTACTCAATTCACTTTTCAAATTAAAACATCATACACAGATAATGGAAAAAATTATCAAAAAAGTCTTAAACCTATTGCAATTGTATCAATTCAGTCCTAAATTATTATTATTTTTTTACCAATTGAATCCTAAACCTTTTGCAATTGTGCCAATTCAGTCCATTCGGCCAATTTTGGTCGACCAGCACTAACGTTAAGAGTGAATAGTTCCAGGTTTCATACAGATTTCACTTGGAACTTGGAACCTATTTGTTGGAACAAGTTCCTCATTTTTTAAAACCTGAAACCTACCATGCATATATTGGAACCTAAAACCTACCTGGTCACAGGTTCTAAGATCGGAACTTGGAACCTATAGATTCCAAGGTCTACCTAGGTTCCACATGTATTCTTAATTAAACAATTGTAGTGAATCATCATCTTTAATGGCTACTACTTACCGCTACAATCAATTGATCACAACTTATATTTAAACACATAAAAAATATGAAATATTAAAAAAATAAAAGTTTCAATCATAAGTATTGTCGAAAATGGAAGCTCAAACTAATAATTTTAGATTATACATTCATCATCGGATACCATGAATATCGCAAGATCGCGCGAAAACAAATACCAAGAAAAAAATAAAAACTTATTACAGGTTCCAAGTTTTGCCTACCTATAACCTAAAATCTACCCGTTGAAACAAGTTTAACAATTTTTAGAACCTAAAACCTATCCTGCATACTTTGAAACTTGGAACCGAGAGATTCCCATTGGACGGGTTCTTAGATTCCAGGTTCTACTCACCCCTAACTGATGTGGATGTCGGTCGACCGATGCTAATGTGTCAATTTTTAATTATTTTCTTTTATTAATTTTGTTTTCTTTTTCCTTTTTCCTTTTTTTTTCCCTCTCTTTCTTCTTTCTCCAGCTGGCCGTTGCCTCTGGCCGATTCGGCGACCGGTTGGAGGAAGAAGACGGGGAGGGGACAAAAAGAGAGAAAGAAAAGAAGAAAAAGGAAAATGAAAATATAAAAAAATTCGAAAAAAATAATTAAAAAATTGACACATCAGCGTCGGTCGGCCAAAATTGATTGGGTGGATTGAATTGGCACAATTGCAAAAGGTTTAGAATTTAATTGGAAAAAAAATGTTTATGATTGAATTGACACAATTATAATAAGTTTAAAATTTTTTTGGTAATTTCTCCACAGATAATGGCCTTGAACTTTTGCATTGTGATCTAAATAACTTCCTTCTTTTACATCAACGTAGTCGTGAGCATACTCCTAAACAAAGTGGCATTGTTGAAAGAAAACACCGCCATCTTCTTAAAATTGCTTGATCCTTACACTTTCACGAAACACCTGCTTACATGCTCACCAAGCGTTAGGACATAGGGCTTATCGTTTGTATCATCTTCATACTGACTTTCCTAATCAAGGTCTCCATCTCCATCTTCTGTTCTACCTTTGCCGATCAATGAACATGTTCCCGATTCCTCACCTATTTTCTAAGAATGCTGCTCTTGATCCCTCATCTATCTTTAATGATGCTCAAATTGCTCCTAATGCCGCTTCTTCACGCAATTTCTCTCTCATGAATTATATCCTTTGATCCTCAGCCACGACGTTCTCGATGTCCACCTTGACCTCCACTTTATCTCCAAGATTTTGGAAGAAGGACACTTGGGGTGCTAAAAGTTGTATACAATGCTCACTTTACTATCAAAAGTTTCAAAACGAGCACTTAAGTGCTATTTTTTTTAAATGATCACTTAAGTGTCAACTCCAGTATATTTGGCCGGAAATCCAACGTGGCAATTTTTTTATTTATTAATATATGAAGCCTACGTGGCTCGCCGGAGGTCCACGTGTAATTTTGGTTGGATTTCTAAAATAAAAATAAGCTAAAAAATTAAATCAAATTCAAAAAATGAGCTAAAAATTAAAAAGTAAAAAGAAAAGGGGGAAAGGAGGCTGAACTAGGCGAGGGCTTCACAGCCCTCATCGATAATGGGTGGGAGATGGACAGGGGGGGTCGCCGGTCATCGACTAGTGACCGCTGGCGAGGGCCTAACGATCCTCGCCCAGTCTGGCCAAGGGCCGCCATTGGCGAGGGTTGCTAGCCACTGGCTCGCGCTTAGCGACCCCCATTGGCTATCCCCCACTCTCGCTGGTCATTGCCGACGATGGTGGGGCAGCAACCATCGCCACCTGTTCTCCATTCTTTGTATTTTTATATAGCTATTTTTTAATTAAATTTAAATTTTTTAACTTATTTTTATTTTAGAAAGCCAACCGAAATTACACATGGACCTTCGGTGAGCCACTTAGGCTTCGGATTTTAATATAAAAAAAATGTCATGTCGGATTTCCGACCAAACATACCGGAGTCGGCACTTAAATGATCGTTTTTCTCCGATTTTGACACTTAAGTAATCATTTCGAAACTTTTAACATTAAAGTGAGCGTCGTATACAATTTTTAGCACTTCAGGTGTCCTTTTCCCCCAAAATTTTCATTGCTCCCAAGTGCAATGGTCTACTTCCAATGCGTCTGATTCTACCACGTCAATGGAAGTTAACTCGTTTTCCATCGTCCAATTTTACTTCTTGCGAAATTCTTCCTTCGTATCCCAAACACTTTGTCTCCACAATCTCTTCTGTGGTAGAGACTAGTTCTTTTTAGTTTTTCCCGGGCGGTGCAGGATCCTCATTGGCGTGCTGCCATGGAGGCCAAATTTTCTAAGTTCAAGGCACAGAATCATGAAATTCAAATTTGCTCTTGCATCTTAAAGGTTTTGAGTATTCAATCATAGAGATATGCTAACTTTTAAAGTGTTGGACAAGTTGAAGCAGATTTAATTCCTGGTCAACTGCTAAATATAGAGATCTTTCGAGATGGAAATAAGGGAAAATAGCATGTTACATTGTAGCCAACTCAATAAGACAATAATACAAGGATAGCAAAGCAATTGAGTTCTCAAGTTTGTTATATTCTCGTTTGTTCTACCATGGGAAAATTATAAATAAAAAAAGTCCTGAAACTATTTTACTTATGTTAATTTAGTCATAAACCTTTCAATTGTGCTAATTTAGTCTCAAATCTTTTAACGATTTGCCAATTTAGTTCTCCCGGCCAATTTTGCTCAGAAATCATTGATGTTGCGGTCAGTCGGCGCCAACTGTTCTATCTGGCACAGCCGGCGCTGACGTTGAATTTTTTTAAATTTTTTTGATCTTTTAATATTTTATTTTTATTTTTTCTTTTCTTGACACTTTCCTACAATTGTCCGATTCTCTTATCTTGGAGTAATAAGAAGATGGGTTCGTTGTATATCTAGTCCTAGATGGTTTTTGACAATGTCTCGGAATGCTCGTCATTGCCACAGCATACTTATGAATGGTATCTTCTGATTAGTAGGTTTCTAGCTTGGTGGGGCTTGGATTAGTAGTTCTATGAGGTGTTAAGTTTCTAAATGGGAGCTTGTGAACTTGGGTAATATATTAAATGGCGCAGTCTTTCTGATGCAATAAGTTCTCTGTCCCTCCTATATTAAAGTAACAATACCGCCATGGGAGAAATGTCAAAAAAGTCTTAAACCTATTACATTTGTGCCAATTTAGTCATAAACCTTTTATTGGTGCCAATTTAGGGTGGGTTTGGTTCAGCATTTAGAAGGAGCTTTCAGCTTGAATGCTCCTTTGCGAAATGCTGAACTGTTTGACAAATTTTTTCCAATGGAGCATTCGGCCAAATGCTGGCTTTGAAAAGGCTGAAATGCTGAATGCTGAATGCTGGAGAGACCAGCATTCAGCATTTCAGCCTTTTCAAGGCTAGCATTTGGCCGAATGCTCTTTTGAAAAAAATTTGCCAAATAGTTTAGTATTTCGCAAATGAGCATTCAGGCTGAAAGCTCCTTCCAAATGCTGAACCAAACCCACCCTTAGTCCTAAACCTTTTGCATTTGTGCCAATTGAGTCCTTCCGATCAATTTTGATCGAAAATTGATGACATAGACACCGACCATTCGCCGGCACTGACGTGGACATTTTAAAATAATTTTTTAATAATTTTTTTATTTTTTAAATAATTTTTTAGTTTTTTCTTTTCTTTTTCTTTTCTTTGCTGTTTTTCTTAAGGGGGCCGGTGACCCTTGCCAGCTGACCCCTGCTGGCCACAGGCGAGGGTCGGCAAGGGGGTCTCGGGCCCTGGGCGAGGGGGTCCCGACCCTTGCCGGCCGCTGGGTGAGGGCTCGCGGGCCCTCGCCAGATCTGAGCCAGGCGAGGGCGTCGCGGCCCTCGTCGACCCCAGGCAAGGGCGTCGCGACCCTTGTGGGGTCTGGGCGAGGGCGTCACGGCCCTCACTAGGTCTGGGCGAGGGTCGTTGGTCCTCGCTTGTGGCCGACAGGGGTCGGCCGGCGACCCTCGTCGGCCCCCTTAAGAAAAACAGCAAAGAAAAAGAAAAAGAAATTAAAAAATATTTTAAAATGTCCACGTCAGCGCCGGCGAACGACTGACGTCCACATCATCAATTTTCGGTCAAAATTGATCGGAAAGACTCAATTGGCACAAATACAAAAGGTTTAAGATTAAATTAGCATCAATAAAATATTTAGAATTGAATGGGTGTAAATACAATAGATTTAGGATTTTTTTTTTTTATACTTTTCCCCCGCCGCCATAGAATTGTAAATGTTATCGAAGGTAAAAGGACAAGATGCGGATGGGGCGGCGTTTTAACTTTTATAGGCCTAGGCACTACTTTATTTTTATTAATTAAGAATTAGTTGGCTTAGTTGGTTATGCTGAAAAAGGCGACACTTGACTGATCTGACTACACTCGTGATTTGTGCAGCCGCAAAGTAAAAATTTTTATGACTTTATTTCGTTCTCACGTTATTCACTCTATGTCAGCATACCCTTCTGTTTTCCCCATAAATGCCGGATGATGCTACAACGCGAGAGAATGGGGGGAGAACCTAGTGGAAACCTTAGCCTGCCTCACTCGATCATCTCTTTTTCAAATTTAATAACTAAATTTGGGATAATGTTCCCGGAAAGAGAAGAAGAAGCCCATATGTTGCTTTTGACTTCTCATCCTACAGGATGAATAGAACTCGTGATGATTTATCTGAAACGCGAACGGTATTTCTTCATTGTTTGGATGGTCTGACTATTGTTATTTGCCTTGTAGGTTGGACTGTTTGATTGATGATGAAGTGTTTGAATTTGTATTGTAGTTTGGACTGTTTGATTGAGTGAAAGTTGGAAGCCACTTCCAAGCTTAGTCGATTTGTTGTTGAAGGTTCACATCAACATTCCTAACTCAACATCCTATTCTTCTTCACAGGAGAAACACGATTAAGAGCTGGAGGGGTACATGATCTCTCTTTAGTCTGTACATATAAATGTTATAATCAGATATGTTAATATGCATCATTCTTTTCTGTTTTAGAAAATGTTAGCAATTTTCTGTCTAGAAGCACTTGTGCATTGACGGATATTATAATCTTTTCGGACCAACAAAAATTGATATTGTAATAGAAAATTTCTAAATGACAATTATGTTATATTTTTTTTATTTAGGTGCACCACGAGATCAAGGCTGGCCACTTTGAAAGTATCGAAAAAGATTCATTATTCAAAAAAGAAAAAAATGAGAGTATGGAATTCTCACGATATTTAGACTTATCTATTTCATTACCTTTTGCCCAACCAATTAGTATAATCCAGAGTTAAGTCAATATTGAGTCTTTTAAATTTTAGCATTTGTGCAATTCGATCCTCTAACTTTCTGGAATTGTTCAATTTGATCTTCTAATTTTTATTTTGTGCTGTTAAATTCTCTAAATCTCTTCATTTGTGCAATCAAGTGATTTGTTTCACCCACCGTGACTAATGCTGCCAAATTAGAATTTTTTTTTTTTATTGTTCATTTTATGGTCATTTAGCGCCAAATTACCATCACATGTCATTTTTTGCCACATAAGCAATGCCCCATAATTATTAATTTGACGGTTTAGTTAAAGTGGTTGACCAAAGGATTATATGCGCAAATCGAAAAAGTTAAGGGACTTAATTGAACAAAATAAAATTTAAAGATCAAATCGCACAAATATAGAAAATTAGAGGACTTTTATTTTTGGCAAACTAGAAAATTGAAGGACGTGATCGAACAATCTCACTAGCTGTGTTTTTCTTTTTTCTTTTTTCTCCTGGTCATAGAGGGCTGCTTAATGATTACGCTACTGCTAACATCAATTTATTAAACTGGCCTCGGACAAGCGTACCGAATTTCACTTTCGTTTTTAGTGCTTGTCAGTTGTCAGTTCCTTCTCTCTCTCTCTCTCTCTCTTTCGTGAGGATCGAAACCCTGAAAACCCTAATGAGGACGATCTTCACGGTGGCAATAATTTTCTTGGCCCTGTGCAACTGTAATTTTTTTCTTTGATGTCCTGGTTTGTTGTTCCTCTTTTCTCTTGTTGATCGGATTAAGTGTGTTTCCGTCGGGGAAGCACAGATTCGCCTATCGATGTGGATCGTTGCCCTAACCTGGGGATTAGGTTTTCTGGACTTATTCATTGATCTTCGCCTGATTTTGGGAAACTTTTTTCTGGAACATGTGGTACGCAGATGCAGCAATGACCTCTGACTATCTGACAGTCAGAGTCGCAAACGAGTCATCCCATAAGGAGCTTTACCCGATACTGGTTTGTGCTGATGGCGGTCCAGTACCATCCACTAACAGCAACCCATTTCGGATCGGAAGCGACAGGTTTTGTTATCTGTCTTTTGCAGCTGGTTGCTCCTTCGACCGTTCTGGTAATCCCGTGAATTGCAGCACGGGGGGTTGCGGAAAGGGAAGGTGCAACTCAGAGAACCTGCCTGTCGCGACCATGATTGTTTTCGACCACGGTACCGTGAAAACAATTACTGTAAACGGCTACAATTTTGGATTGCGCGGGGTTTTCCAGTGTCAAGCTTGCCCGTTCTTTAGCTGCGTAATACCCCTGAATACATGCCCCGACAACCTGAGGAAGTATGACAACTCTGGTTCGCTTGTTGGGTGCAATCCTGGGGTCGGGCTACCCGCTGGGCAGGACTGCCCAGCGCCTGGAACTTATTCTGATCCTACTGTCTTCACCTGCCCGATCAAGAGTGCAATTCTCAGGATCACGGTCATATGACCATGGTGGTCCCTCTGAAATGAGGTCAGTATACTACATCTCAGCACATGCAATGGATTAAGATCGCCTTGATATTTCATGATTTCCCACAATGATTGAAGATTGCATTTATCTTGTTGTTATCTGAATGCAAATTTTGATGACTTTATCATACTGATTAATTTGAGGTCTGCCAGTAAATGTGCTCAAAAGTACGTTGACTGTTCAGAACCATTGCAGTAATTTGTCTTGACGAACAATTTTTGAAGACAATTGTTGGGGACTTATAAGATGTAACCATAATGTTTATCTGAAAACACGATAAAATGGACCTTATAAAGACGGTGGCTTTGTTCTTGTACATGAGTTGAAGTGGTTTTTGTTTTTGTCCCCATAAAAAGACTTTTTGTTGAATTGTTTTCTTCAAAGAACTCCTGTAATGGACCAATTAGTTTCCTTTAGTCTAGTTAACAGTAGGCTTGTCACTGATATGAATGACGAAGTGCGATTGTGGGTTAGGAGTGCACTGAGCAACTGTTGAGAAAGGGTCTTGAGTATGGTCCGCATGATGACTAGAATGAAGCATATAGCATGTTAAATTACCTTACTTTTTGTCTTCAAATACATGAGGCATGTAATTCCGTTGCTAGTCCTCCATTTGCAATTGAGTTGAAGATAATTTACCTCTGCGTTCATGGTAATTATGTTAGGACACCTCTTCCAGAAAACAGCTAATCAAGGGAATATAGTTCCTAAAATATCTGGCTTCTGTGAGTTCTTGATATTTATGCATAGTAAAACCATTTAGTTATATACACAATTCAAGAATATAACTCAGTCAGACAATGGTTTCTAAAAAAGGGCTAAACAGCTATTGCGGAGTTGTGAACATGTGAGATTAACAGTGAGAGTAGAATATGAAGAAGGATTAAGATGGGTCCAAATTAAAGTTCCAAGTATTGGAGCAGTATGAATTAACAAACTGATACAAGAAAACAATCTTCTGCAATAACATTATGGAACTGTAGAAAGCTACCATGTAAGAATTTTTTCTTCTTGTTGTTGAAGATTTATGTAAATTGATTTTGCACACCATTCAAAACAGTTTGGTTTCCCTTTAATTTGTTACTTTTAAACGGAAATTGTAATTTTTATTTTCGAATTAATAGGGCAGATTTTCTCAAGCTTAATCTGAAGGCTTGGTTCTTACATGAGGTGAAAGTCAAGCGGAGCATGAGTGGAGCTCGAGTAACTAAATGATTAGCTCAACTCAAGCTTGAGTGTGAATTTTGAAAGTCTAGCTCGAGTCAAATTTCAAGCGTGGAGTTTTGTTATTTAGTTGAGCTACAATAGCAGTGTGCTGCCTTGACTCAACTTGATTTATAACCCTATTTATGTTCTCGAACAAAACAATCAGGCAAACTAGCATTGTTAAACTATTTATGTTATCATGATTAGTAACAATCTCGTGAACAGGCCAAATGTTTTACCAACCCAAATATGGAGATTCTGGTAAAATATAGAGATTTTGATAGTTAGTTTTCAAATTTTCTCCTGCTAAGTGGGAGTTTTGTAATCGGATCTCATTTCAATTTGGAGCATTGAGATGACTTTGTTTCCACTTTCTTTTGACTTCGGTTGAAGTGTGATTGTAGGATTGAAGTGCACTGAAGGAACTGTTGAGAAAGGGTCTTGAGTTTAGTAGCATGATGACTAGAATCAATCATATAGCATATGTTAGATTACCTTTCCTTTATGTCTTCAAATACATCAGGCATGAAAATCTGGTGCTAGTCCTCCATTTGCAATAAAGTTGAAGATAACTTAGGTCTGCATTCATGGAAGTTATGTTGGGGCAACTCTTCCAGAAAACAGCTGAGAAGTGCTAATTAGGGCATATAGTTCCTTAAATATCTGGCTTTTGTGAGTTCTTGATATTTCTGCGTAGTAAAATCATTTAGTTCATGTTCAACATATAAGAAGATAACTCAGTTTGATAATGGTTTGTGAAGACGCTAAACAGCTATATCGGAGTTATGAATATGTGACATTAGCAGTGAGACTAGAATATAAAGAAGAAAGATTAAGATGGATCCAAATTAAAGTTCTATGATTTGAAGTAGTATGAAATAACAAGATGATAAAAGAAGACAATCTTCTGCGATGGCATTATGGCACTGTAGGAAGCTAGGGAAACTACAAAAAAAAAAAAACTATAAACCTATTACACTTATGCTAATTCCATCTCAATCTTTTCAATTTAGCCAATTTAGTTTTAAACCTTTTGACGATCTGCCAATGTAATTCTTGCGTCCAATTTTGGCCGGAAATTGTTAACGTGGATGTCGGCCATCCTATGTGGCACAATCGGGACTTGAACATTTTTAATAACTTTTTAATAAATTTCTGATTTTTTTATGTATTATATATATTTTGTTCTCCTTTTCTTTTTCTTTTTCTTTTCCTTTTTTTTCTTCTAAGCCTGGTGAGGGTCGGCTGGCCCTCACTTGTGACAGGTAGAAAAAAAAGGAAAATAAAGAAAATAAAATGAAAATAAAAAATTATAAAAATTGTCTACATCGGTATCGAGTGTCCTATGTGGCACTACTTACATTCACGTCAGTGATTTTCGGTCAAAATTGACTGGAAGGACTACATTGGCAAATCATCAAATGGTTGAGGACTAAATTGGCCATATTGAAAGGGTTAGGACTGATTTGGCTAAAGTGCAATATGTTTAGGATTTTTTTGATAATTTTCCCGTAGAAAGCTACCATGTAAGATTTGTTTTTATCCTTTTTTCTTTCTTTTTGAAGATTTCTAAAATTGATTACCATTCAAAACAGTTTGGTGTCTCTTTAATTTGGTTACATTTTAAACAGCGGAAGTGTAAATTTTATTTTTAAACTAATATGGCAGAATTCAAGCTTTTCCCAGGGCTTAATTCTTACATGGGGTGAAAGTTAAGGGAAGCTAGAGTCAAGCTTGAGTGTGAAATTTGAAATTCTAGCTCGAGTCAAATTTTGAGCATGGAGTTTCATTAGGGTTTGTTTGATAACGATTATGATCTCAAAAAATGATTCTGTTCAGAAGTGATTCTTTCTGATTCTGATTTCTGAACGAGTTTCAGAGAATTAGAAACGCGTTTGGTAACTGCACAAAATTTTTATTCCTAGAACAGAAACACGTTTGACAACTGTATCTTTCTAATTTTTTCATTAAAGTCAAATAATTACATCTTGTAACTATAAAGTACCTATGCTATCACACAAATACAATCACAGAGAAAAGTGATTTTTTTTTGCAACATATTAAATAAAGAAGTGATGAAAAATATACAGATGTATATTCATCCTAGAGAAATGAAGGGTTATTATTGATGATGAAAAATATAAGGGAAAATATATATAAAAAAAAAATCAAGTGACGTTGTGTGTGTGGTGTGGGTGTGAGAGAGAGAGAGAGAGAGAGAGAGAGAGAGAGAGAAGAAGGAGGTGACTATTGGCAACTGCGTGGCAAGAAAAGAGCAGAATGTGTGCCTTGATGGACTGCGAGGCAACCATGGGAACAAGAAATATCTTACATGGTGGTATCTTCACCTTCACTAATTTTAGTCCCCCCTCACAAAAAGCACCAATAACAATAGAAAGAAAAATTTAATCAGCTTCAGGCGTTTCAAATCCTCTCGCAAATAAAACAATTACCTTCACCTTCTCGTTCATCCTTCCTTGCTGCACCAATATTACCCAAAAAAAAAAGGAAAAAGAAAAAGAAAAGATAGAAAAGTTTATATAAAGGTAGTGTGTTAGCTATATATGTATGTCTCCTCATGCGAAAGAAGAGAAGCAAAAAGAAAAAAGAGAAAGAGAAACAAAGAGAAAAAAAAAAATTAAATTTAAAATTAAATTTAAAATTTAAAATTTTAAAATATTTTTAAAAATTGTCCACATTAGCGCCGGCCGGCCAAAAAGATTGAACTAGCAAAAATGCAATATGTTTAGATTTTTTTTGACAATTTTTCCCTTATTTCTCAAAAGTGATTCTAGAATAAATAATTATCTTTTTTATGATTCTTGTTTTTGCTTCAAAACTAATTATGGGAACACTTTTTGGGATCATAATTATTTTTTTTACTAAACGCGATTATGCTCCGGAGAGCAGAATCAGAGAATCAAAATCATTACTAGGGTCTGTTTGGTAACGATTCTAATCTAAAAAAATGATTATATTCAGAAGTAATTCTTTTTTAATCTTAATTTTTGGACGAGTTTCAGAGAATTAGAAACACGTTTGGTAACTGCACAAAATTTCTGTTCTTAGAACAGAAACGTGTTTGGTAACTGCACATAGATTTTGTTCTCGGGAACAATTTATCTTCATAATTTTTTCATTAAAGTCAAATAATTACATCTTGTAATTATAAAGTACCTATGCCATCACACAAATACAATCACAGAGAAAATTGATTTTTTTGCAACATATTAAATAAAGAAGTGATGAAAAATATACATATGTACATTCATTCTAGGGAAACGAATGGTTATTGTTGAGGATGAAAAATATAAGGGAAAATATATTTAAAAAAATCAGATGAGACTGTGTGTGTGGTTGTGGGTGTGGGAAGGAGAGAGAGAGAAAGCAAAGAAGGAGATGACTCTTGGCAACTGCATGGCAAAAAAAGAGCAAAAGGTGTGCCTTGGTGAACTGCGTGGCAACTATGGGAACGAGAAACTCTCTTGCATGGTGGTACCTTCACCTTCACTAATTCTTTTTTATTCTAATTTTTGGACGAGTTTCAGAGAATTAGAAACACGTTTGGTAACTGCACAAAATTTCTGTTCTTAGAACAGAAACGTGTTTGGTAACTGCACATAGATTTTGTTTTCGGGAACAATTTATCTTCATAATTTTTTTCATTAAAGTCAAATAATTACATCTTGTAATTATAAAGTACCTATGCCATCACACAAATACAATCATAGAGAAAATTGATTTTTTTGCAACATATTAAATAAAGAAGTGATGAAAAATATACATATGTACATTCATTTTAGGGAAACGAAGGGTTATTGTTGATGATGAAAAATATAAGGGAAAATATATTTAAAAAAATCAGGTGAGGCTGTGTGTGTGGGTGTGGGTGTGGGTGTGGGAAGGAGAGAGAGAGAAAGAGAAGAAGGAGATGACTCTTGGCAACTGCATGGCAAAAAAAAAGCAAAAGGTGTGCCTTGGTGAACTGCGTGGCAACTATGGGAACGAAAAACTCTCTTGCATGGTGGTACCTTCACTTCACTAATTCTAGCCCCCCCTTCACAAAAAGCATCAACAACAACAGAAAGAAAGATTTAATCAACTTCATGCGTTTCGAATCTCCTAAAAAAAAAAGCAACCACCTTCACCTTCTCTTTCATCCTTCCCTACTGCACTAATATTACACCAAAAAAAAAAGAAGGAAAAAGAAAAAAAGAGAGAGAAATTATATAAAGGTGTGTGTTAGCTATTGTCTCCTCATGCGAAAGAAGAGAAGCAAAAAGAAAGAAGAGAAAGAATAAAAAATAAAAAATATTATTAAAAATTATCCACATCAGCGCCGGTCGGCCAAAAAGATTAAACTGGCAAAAATGCAATATGTTTAGGTTTTTTTGGACAAATTTTCCCTTATTTCTCAAAAGTGATTCTGGAACAAAGAATCATCTTTTTTTATGATTGTTGTTTTTGCTTCAAAACTAATTTTGGGAACACCTTTTGGGATCAGAATCATTTTTTTGAATCAAATCTTTTTTTTTTACCAAATGCGATTATGCTTCGGGAAGCAAAATCAGAGAATCAAAATCATTACCAAATAGACCTTTAGAGTCCAGTAAAGCTTAGCAGCGTGCTGTTTTGACTCAACTTGATCAATAGCCCCATTTGTGTTATCAAACAAAACTATCGTGCAAAATAGCATCATCAAACTGTTTATCTTATCATGATTAGTAATAATCTTATGACAAGCCAAATGTTGGCATAGATTTTAAGCCCCTATAGTAACTCAATTACCAAGATTTCGGCAAAATATGGAGATTTTGATAGCTAGTTTTAGATATCCTCCCATAGATTGATTATTTGAATTCGCTTTTTCTAAGCGGGAGCTTTGTATGCCAAATAAAACCCCATTGCAAGAAAATACCCTTGTCATATTGGTATCAATTCAGTGCCTTAGGCATTAGTATTACTCGATTTTCTCCCAGAAAAGTGACAGAGTGAACTTCACTGAAACTAGTGTAATGGTTATTATACTGCAGATTGAGCCCACACAAATTTTGATGAGGAATCGGCAGTACTGGCTGGCGGCAACATTCCGCAGGTGGCAGGGTGAGGGTCACAAAGGAAACTGCCGTGGAGGAACTGTTTTCATTTTTAGCAATGAGAAAGGGGTAGCGTGCAAAAAAACAAAACAAAACAAAACAAAACATGGTGATGATTATTTTTGCTTGTGTCTTGTTAGTACCTCGGAAACTTTGTGTAAATCTTCTATTTCTTATGCTTTGTGACAAGTTTTCCCCTTTTAAGCTATGGACTATGATCTTTGTTTGTGAATATGTGTTTGTGGCCCATCCCTGCGTAAGACCACTAACCTCTCTCTCTCTCTCTCTCTCTCTCTCTCTCTCTCTATTATCCTTAGGGTCCATACAAGGAGAAATGAATGTACACATCGGGAATATATTCCTTCGTCTCACATATATATGGGGTTCATACTATGGGAGAGAGGCCATGATTTGAAAGCATCTAATAGTTTTTCTCATATCAGCCACCAAAACCTCTCTATTTTTGAGCTATTAGAGATTGACTCACGGACCAGAAACGCAACCAGTATATGAAAGATACTCCAACACGACTGTGTTTGATATTTCAGTTCAGGTCTAACCCTATGGATCTTCAATCTATGTGCACTATTTTGAGGTCTGGTTTCTCTCTGAGACTTAGTTCAAGCATCGACGTTTGTGGGTACTTTAAAAATAAATTCTATAAAGTTAAAGAGAAGTATGCCAAATGGAGTAAGTACCTAAGTATTGGTCCTCAAAACGTCCATGAAGAGCTGAGTTCAAGTGTAGATGATCCAAGCGATTCTGTCGGCCTTTCTAATTTGTTGTCAAACCTGTGAAAGCACATGAGACTACTGATAAATCTCCCATGCAACTAGTAACACAATGTAGCCTTTCTCTGAAGGACTTGAACGATGATGTCCTATATGGTTGTATTATTAATAAAACTCTACTAATAATTATATAGCTACACAAAATATTATTTAGTATAATTACGAATTAAGATGTTTACCACATTATGAGCAATGTTATATACGATCACGAAAATTTAGATAATCATAATGATATTAAGGAGCTAATGCTATGCTTCTTATTAGTTTATGTTCAAATTAGAATATATGACAAAAAGACATTATTTTGAAGCGATTATAATTTATTACATCAGTTATTCGTATATAGTTAATAATTTACTTATGATTAAGAATAACTATCAGTAGTATCAACTGTGTTTATGTCAAAAATAAATACCATTTCAAATGAACCGGACTTATACACCTTATCTAAAAAAATTAACGAGACCCTCAACCTTTGACTTCAAGAAGGCATACAATACCACTCCACTAACAAGACTTTACAAGTCATAGGCTAAATTAACAATATATACTATCAACTATGTGATTTTTAAACCAAACCGATCCTCTAGTGGAACCGGGAAGCGGCCGGAACCTATGATGTTTAATTAGTATAATTAGAAATTAAGATGTTTATCACATTATGAATAATATTATATACAATTATGAAATTTAAAAAAAAAACATAACAATGTTAAGTAATTAATCCTATGCTAATCATTAATTTATGTATAATCAGAATTTATTAAAAGGCATATATTATGTAGTTATTATAATTTAATGCATTAATTAATCATATTTTTCTAATAATCTACTCATGATTTACTACAGTAGTAACAAATGATATTATGTAAAAATTAAATAGCATTACATATGAACCGGTCTTATACACCTTACCTAGAAGAAAAAATTAGTGAGATGCAACGAGGGAGAATGGAATCCTCGACCTCTAAGCTTAAATTAGGTATACAATACCACTCAATTAACAAGACTTTACAAGTCATAGGCTAAACCAATCATATATAATACACCTATGTGATTTTTATAAAACACGCCGATCCTTTAGTGAAATCGGGAACCTACCTGGAACCTATGATGTTTAATCAGATAATTAGAAATTAAGATGTGTATCACAATATGAATAATTTTATGAAGTTATCATTAAGTCCAATAGTAACAAATGAACCTTCTCTAGAAAGAAAAATATTGGTAAGACGAAACCCCTGACCTATAACTTGAAGTAGGCATACATTACCGCTCAACTAACAAGGCTTTTTGTAGGCTAAACAAATAGTATATAACCAACTACGTAATTTTTATAAAACAAACCGGTCCTTTAGTGAAACCGGAAACCGGCGTGGAACCTATCATTATGTACCTTATCTTTGAAAAAAGAAATATTAAGGTGCGCAATTAGGAAGAATGAAACCCACAACCTCTAGGCGGCAGTGGACATATCGGACCACTCAGCCAACAAGACTTGATTAGTTTTAATCTGAAAATTTTACAAAAGAAACCCGGTCCCCGGGTAGAATCAGGACTCAGCCTGAAACCGGCTGTTCGGCTCTAGTCAGTTCGCTCTCGGTTCAAAATTTTTCGAAGTAGTGACCTATAGGGTAGGTATCAAGTTTTACTTTCGAAACCGACGCATGGTAAAACTGATCATCCTTAGTTCCTCGATAGATCCGACAAATTCTATACTCAAACAGAGAATAGAAATCGATTAGTTCCCAGGTTTTTTGCTAATGAAGCCACTGTTCTCGATAAACCAGCCTTTTAAAAAAATAACCGACAAGGGCAATTCCAATCAATTCCCAAGTTGAACCTAGATAGTTGCTCACCTCTCTAATAACAGCTTTGTATTGTTATTTTGGATGAAAAGGCAATCAATCCTAAACTTATCGTACAAATTTATATTCAGTTATAAATTTTCAATTGAATCAACGTAATCCTAAACTTGAAAATACAATGAAGTCCTCCTAAGCAAATCTCACCAGAAATTTTTGACGTGATGGTCCAATCATTGTTGGCAGCCCTATGTGTCATGACAACGGTTTGATTGGACTGCCAAATCAGGTTTTTTTATTCATTTCTTTCCTTCTTTCCACGTTTATTGTTCAATCTTCAATCCCCACTCACCGTTCATCATCTTCAATCACTCGACCAAAGCTCCTCCGACACTCATCTATAGCTGCCCGCTACGTCCTTGACTTCCGATGGGGTGGAATTAGATCAGGCACATCGAAATGCAAAAGCTCCGGCATGTTGAGATGAGGGATTACCATCGTCTCGCTCTGCCTCTTGTTGGCATCCTTATCTGAGTCATTGAAAAAGGATAATTCCGCCTCTTGTAATATGAAATTTGGTGCAACAAGCTCTAGTGGCTATTCTCTCAAGATATAACAGACCTTCCTCTTTAATCTGTATTGAATAATAGTGAGAACGGAAACAACAAAATTATATATAAAACCCAATAGAGAAATGAAAGAAATGGAATGGAAAAGAGTGAAATTTGTTGTTCAGGTGTGTATGTTTTTACTTGTAGTCCGGAGGTTCTATTTGTAGGTAAATAAAAGAAAGCTACTTTTCCGTCAAATCGATGGCCGTCAAAACGTTACAAAATTATTGATAATCATCAACCGTTACAAAATAATGGTTTCCATGGCTGTCATAATTTCTGTCAAAGTTGTTACAAAATAATGACTTTCAAATTTTCAAAACTGTTGAAGTACATAATAATTTTTCAAATTGATTTCAATGTTGTTCATACGAGCTCCTCTTTTTGTATCTTCACCTGCAGGATTTTGTTGTAACACAGCTTCGAACTTGGCTTGAAGGCTTCCGGCATCTTCATGTTTCCTCAAGGCATTCATACTTTTTACTTCTCCGAGGTACACCTGCAACTCCCTCTGAAAGTCCTGCGCGGCTACCATCCCCAGAGAATTCCAACCTGCAAAATTTTCAAACATAAGTGACCGCTTTCGTCATGCCTCGAGCAATCCCAAACAACGCATTCTCAGAACATTTTCTAATCACTGAACATGAACAATCGACATAGCATCACAGCCAAGGAGGAGATAGACCTACCTCCTCAACCAGCGAGTGTTCCACCACCTTTATCTTTACTCGTCCAACTGAACGAGCAACGGCTCTACTTGGACCGGACAGAGATTCATGCGCAGCTAGCAGCAAATAAACAAATGATACAAAATGACTTGTTCTCTTGAGTTTTCACTAGCCACAGCACATCTGGAGCTCAGTTTGATGCGTTCTTGAGTTTTGAGGACCGGATACTCAGTGCGAACTTCACAAATTTCCTCAATCATGGCCTGTTAGAAGAGGGTATCCTTGCTGAGCGCTAACCCATTTTCAGGGAAAAAAATATGTGATTGATCAAAGAAGTGATGAAAGGCATAATTTATAACGATTTTTTTTGGTCGAATTTTTATAACGATTTGAATCCCATCGAAGTTAACGTACTTTCCTCACACGTAACGTTAGTACCTACTCTTCGTGGGAATAAATTAATACCACAAAAAACTCTTATTCTATGAAATCAATACCCCAATTTATTTCCGTGTCACCAATAACCGAAACTTGTTCTGGTGTTATGAATTTTTTGGTCACACGCTAAAAGTTACATTTGTTTAGCTCTTTTCTCGTTGAATATAATAACTTTTAAGTCTTCAGCATTGTGATTAAAGTATGAAAAACAACAAGTTCAAAATTTCGCGTTGTGCTAATTTTGAATATACTGGGCCAAACCCACCGAATATTCTCTTTATCTAAACCAACTTGAAAAAATTCATTTCCTTGTTTTCGATTACATAAAAATTCATTACTTATTATAAAGTGGAACTCCCCATGACTTGTTATACAAGATGTAGAATTTTATATTATTATGTCATATGTGTTGCCTTTTTTCCTTAGCCTATAATTTTTTTTCTTGTAGAGGAAGCACATCATAGAGGACTAGAGTGGCTACGTAAGGACGTGGCTCTAACATTTCGTGATTGTCGGATTGGAAAGTAATTTTGGAATATGTATTGGCCCGTGTATATTGGTGCAAGTGAAACTGCAATACAATTAATCTGCTTTAAGAATGATGGCGTGTTGTGCAATAAAAAAAATTGAATATTACCTTTAAAAGAGAGTATTAATAGCATGCAGTCAACGAAAAGAAAATTCCATGAACGGATTATTTTTTATTTGATGGTTTGTAAGATAGTAAACGGTTAAAATTTTCAAATCAAGGGTGAATAAGATCGCTTGCGTAAAATTTTATTTACCCTGACAGTGTATATTCTAATTTTGCATTAGAATATTGTTGGATCCATCAATGGTTTCGGAAAAGAAAATTACGAGATCAAACGATAATATTTCCAATAATTATCCCGTAACAATAAATGTCTAGACCTCGTAATTCAACAACGATGACTCCTATTCTCGAGATAATGACTTTTTTAACTTAATAGTAGGCATGGCGGACCATTAAAGGACCTTATATTGTTGTTTATCGAAACGCGGTTAACTAGTTATGCAACTTATCTCATACTCTGAACTTTAAGTGCTTTGGAAGACATGTTTGTTTTTAAGACGCCAGCGAATGCTTTGCCATCCTATGGTGTACCATTTGGACACAAATCATAAAAGCAGCGGCTGCTGATTAGTGTATCTGGACAGCAAATTAAATTAGAAAAGCAAAGCCTCTGTATGTGTGCATTGTCCCAATTTGTAAACTTGTGTCAACAAAGGTGTTAACAAGCTTGTCCATATCTTCTTTTCCTTTAGAGGAAGGGAAACAGTAGTTCGGTAATAAAAGATGGCATTAAATGCAGAAGCGATCATCCTGAAAAGGTTTTAATTAGAGAGAGAGAGAGGGGGGGTTTATCCAACATCTCTAGATTAACTCACAGAATGTTTTTCAAAACTAAGTATTGTCATTACATCATAAGACACTTTCATGAGTTAATTTCTATTTTAAAATATATATATATTCTAGAATCAATCTTTCTCTATTCAATGTGCAATTTAGTTCATTCCTGCTCTCTTTACCATTTTAGAAGTCTGTTAGGAGCCGATTCTTGTCCGAGCTCCCTGACTCCGGCAATCACACCCCCGCCCTCATTGGATCGAATAGCTATAGTATCCATGTTTAATATTTTTCTTGTCTTAGCATTTCTCTTCGGTTTATCCGCCTCAGTCATTGAATCTGTCCGCCAGAAATTGGCCTCAGCCCTTAAGGGAACCGTACGCTTTCCATTAGCCGTCCAGTACGTATGGTACCATCTGCTAATGCCCTAAGGGTGGGAGATGACGTTGCCTTTTCAGTCGTCCAATCTCCCCGACTTTTCTTCTTTCTTTTCTCCTGTCTTATCATCCTTCCCTTCTGCCACCCTCACTGCGTTGCCTCTCTTTTCTTACACGTTCCGCATCTGACTCCTTGATAGATAGTTCTACCGAACAAGCCTTCTATCTATGTTCTGGAATCTGCTGCTACTTGCTCTTCCTCCGCCAACGGTATTCCTCCGTGCCTTTCAAAGCTCCATTGGATTTGCCGTTTTCTTTTGATGAACTATCGATTTGAGATGAATGATCTTAAATCGAAGATTTTAAGGGTGATGTCAAAAAGGAAATGAGAAACTAAATTGTTCGTTGAGTGCTGACCCGGATTTCAGGAAATCAATGCGATTGGTCCAATCAGTCAATGAAAAAAAAAACGTTTTGTACCGTTCTTATGTTTGAGTTTATTTAATGGCTAGCGATTTAAAAATATTTATGGAATTAAAAACCATTATAGTTGAAATTATTCAATGGCCACCGAATTTTAAAAAAATTAAGGCCCCTTTTTTTTCCGCAAGAAATAACTGATTTGAAAAAAAAATTTTCTTAAAAATAGTCTCTTGTATTTCTTAAAACAAATAATTAAGAAAAAAAACGCATCTTTGCAAAGACTTTTTTGGTCTAATTTATTAATAGCCCCTGAATTACCGCATGGAAGTTACCTAAAAAAACATTAAACAAAGACTCTTTTTTGGTCAATTTATATAATGGCCACCTAAATAAAGCTCGGAAGTTAATTAATAAAAAACAAATAATTAATAAAAAAAAAACAAACGCATCTTTGCAAAGACTTTTTTGGTCGAATTTATTAATAGCCCCTGAATACCGCGTGGAAGTTACCTGAAAAAACATTAAACAAGACTCTTTTTTTTGTCGATTTATTTAATGGCCACCTAATTAAAGCTCGGAAGTTAGCTAAAAAAAGACATTAAACAAAGACTTCGATCGATCAAGTCGTTGCAGCTGGTCATCCGTAACTTTAGTGCCAACTCTGCAACATGTTGCATTTGTTTAGCTCTTTCTACAATAAATAATAACTTTAAAGTCTTCAGCATTGCGATGAAGGATGTGAAAGGCTCAAGTGTTTTGGTCGACATTTTGATCGACGGAAGTGTTGAGATGGCAATATGAACAAACGTTTGCGAAGTGCTGGGAGCAATTAGTCGATAGAGTGTGAGACCACAAGAAAACCTGATTTCAACTGACAGATGTACACAAAGAATGGTTTTGAGTGCTAAAGCAAAGAGTCGACGAATAAGGCATATCAACTGAATTGACTGAAATGCAAGATAACTATCACGTAGTGGTTCAATGATCTTGGAGTTGTACTGTTTATGGATAAGTGTTGCTAAATAGTAGAGCCATATAAGGCATGTTTAATTTCTTAGTAAATGCTTATATAATTGTTGATTGTAAGTATAAAAATTCAAGTTGTAAATTTTGTGGAGGACGGCCAATCAATCCAAGAACATAAGTTGTTCATCTTTATTTTCAACGTATTTTACTTTTCGTGTACAATTTACATTGCCAGCAAAGATTGTTTCCGGTAATTCTACCTTTATATTTCTTGCCATTTACATTTCCCGTTGAAGAATTAACAAAAGACCTTCACAACCTTTGTCTATCAATATGAATCCATTTATATTTTGAAAGGTATTACGTCACTTTTCGATGAAACGGTAGGGTAAGAACCAGGTTCAAAATTTCAAGTTGTGTTGACCCACCTAATTGTCTCTTTGTCTAAACCAACTCCAATAATTGTTTTCCATCTTTTCCGACTATATAATAATTAATTTTTTTTTGTCAGGAATATAATAATTCATTTACTTACTAGAAAGTGGAACTCCCGATGACTTGTTATATAAAGGATGTAGAATTGTAGATTATTTTATTTTCAAGTGTTGCTTTTTTTTCCTTAGCCTATATTTTTCTAGTGAAAGCACGTTATAGAGGATAAAACTAGAGCGGCTATGTAGGGAACGGATCCCACATTTCGTGATTAATTGGAAAGTATTTTTGGCATATGTATTGACCATGTGTATTGGGGCAAGTGAAACTGCAAAACAATTGAATTGCTTTAAGATGATGGCGCGCCATGCCATAGAAAACGTGAATTTAACATTTAGAATGAGTATTTAGAGCATACACTGTTGATGAAAAAAGAAATCTTCGAAACGGACTTACCTACCATAATGGTAGTAAGAGAGTAAGCAGTTAAAACCTTCAAATTAACCGTAGATAAGACTGCTTTTGCGGGAAAAAAAATCACTGACAATTTATATTCTAATTTTTCTTAAAATAGTATTGGGTTGTCAATGGTGCCGGCCAAAAACTATATACAGTATTGGACAATAATTTTTCCAGTGTTTATCTCATAACAATAATTGTCTCAACATAATTATTTAACGACGATAACTCCCATCATCGAGATAATGACTTTTGAACTTAATGGTGTGCACGGCGGACCATTAAAGAACTTTATATTGTGGTTCCGCGTAAACGCCATTAACAAGTAATGCATCTTGTCTCATATTCTGAACCCGATGTGCTAATCAGCGTACTGGTGGAGGAGATGAGCTGTGTGCTTTGGAAGAAATATTTGTTTTTAAGAGACCAGCAAATGCTTTGCCATGATATAGGAAATAATTATCCTTAATGCTCCATTTGTTTCACGAAAAATAAATGATTTGTAAAACATTTTCTAAAAAATAATCACTTGTATTACTTAAACGAAAAATATTTTCATCGTTTACGAAAATATTTAGACATAAATTTTTATTGAAAATGAAAATAGTTTTTATTGACTTATTATTTCAAGTGATACAAAACGATCATTTTTAGAAAAATATTTTCAAAATCATCCATTTTTCGCGAAACAAACAGAGCCTAAAATCCTGAACTTATTGTACGACCGCCAATTATGTCCTAAACTTTTTAATATTGTTAATTCAGTCTTAAACGTTTTGACAATTTTTCAATGTAGTCTATCTAGCCAATTTTAGTCGGAAATCGCTGACGTAGTGATCTAATCAGTGTTGATTGTCCTACATGGCACAACCGACAATTTGACATGTCCAATAGGACTTAAAACCCCGTCATTTTGAGAAAATTTAAATTTAAATTTCTTTTTTTCTTTTTTTTTTCTTTCAATTCTCGAATTTTCGACTAACAAGGTCGCTAGGGCCTCAGCAGTAGCCGGCGACCCTCGCCCATATCTAGGTGAGGGCATCGCGGAAAGCAAGGGCCACAACCCTCAACTATGGCCAGTAAGCATCACAACGCACTCGCTAGATTTGTGTGAGGCAAGGGTGTTGTGGCCCTCACCTGTCAAATCTGGTGAGGGTTGTGAAGCCCTCACTAGCCATCTCCAAGGCCTCGCAACTCGGGGAAGGAAGTAGATGAATAGGAAAATAAGAAAAAAGAAATATAAGAAAATGATAAGAAAAAGAAAAAAATTTAAAATTTAAAAGAAATTGCAAAAACCCTCAAAGTCAGTGGCCAACTATCTGGTTGTGCCACATAAGACGACTGCACTGATTAGACCGCCACGTTAGCAATTTTCGGTAAAAATTGACCAGATGGTCTATAATGAAAAATCGTCAAAAGATTTAGGACTGAAAGTATCAAATTGAAAAGTTTAAGACTAAATTGGCGGCCCTACAATATGTTTAGGATTTTTTGAACAATTTTCCCCATCTTAAAGTGTACCATTTGGACACAAATCATAACATCCAACCATTCGATTCGTCTATTGCCTGTACTAAAGCTATCCAATGATATTGTTAAAGTATTACACATCATTTGACTATGTGGTTCACATGCTATTTATATACATATGATCTCCATCTATCTATGAGTTTAAACTTTTTGGTTGGACTAATTATCATAATATCAGAGCTAGGTTTTGTCCCAATTTATTTCACGTGTGCGTTCATCCGTTCGCGAAATTCTATGTGCCACGTTGAAAAAACATATACACACACGTCTCCCTCCCATTTGAACCATCCAATTTGCTTTTGTGGCTGACGTGTCGATTTCTTAAAAAGATAAACTTACTCAAATGTGGAGGATCACAACCTTATCATCTCCTTCCTCTATCTAAATCAGAAAAATAAACAAGTGTGAGAGAAGAGAGATGTTAAAATGGAAATTTGAAGGTGGGGTTTGCGACAGGAAGGGACATGTCAAAATGGAAATGTGCCTGCAGAGTGCTAACCCGGGTTGCAGGGCAACAGGTGAGAAAGGTCGAATTCGTCAATGCCCAAAAAAA
>BCNH02000006.1:31951594-31982370 GCA_001662345.2 Metrosideros polymorpha var. glaberrima | reverse complement strand
AAAAAAGCTCGATATATTTAGAACGTTTTTTTTTTTTTGTGTGTGGTCAAAATATATGTTTATATTTAGAACGTTTGATAAGGTCATTTTGGTAGAATTTTCTTAAAAGCCACTTAATGATAGCCCAAAAAAGAAAACATTAAACAGAGACTTCAATTGATCGAGTCGTTCAGCCGGTCATACGTAATTTTCTCTTTGTCTAAACCAACTAGAAGTATTCATTTCCTTCTTTTGCGAATACATTGATAAGATGCGTGCACGCAATATTTCAAACACAATGTAGAATTTTACATTACTATGTTATATGTGTCGCTTTTCCTTTAAAATATTGTTGGGTCCATGGTCCTGGAAAAAAAAAAATACAGGATCAAACAATGACTTTCCCAATAAATAAATCGTGGCAGTGACTGACTCGACTCGATAATTTAATGACGATATAATGATTTTTTTAAACTTATGGACGGCGGACCATTGAAAGACCTTATGTTATTGTTCCATTAAAAACGTCATTAACAATAATCAACTCGTGTCGTATTATGAATCCCATGTGCTAAGCAGCGTGCTGGTGAAGTAGTTGAGCGGTGTGCTTTGAAAGAAGACATATTTGTTTTAAAAACAACTCTGCCCGATGAATTTTATTTTTTTTCCTTTCTCTATCAAACAGAAATTTTTTAAAAATATATATTTTTTGATAGAGAAAGGAAAAAAATAACAATAAAATTCATCGGGCAGAGTTGTTTTTAAAACAAATATGTCTTCTTTTTGGACCTGAGTAAGTTCATAAAAGGCGTCAGCTGGATCCTCGTCCAGAAAATAAATATGTCTTCTTTTAAAATTCATCTGGACGAGGATCTAGATCTCGGGATCACCTGAATGTAAAACAACAAGAGGGTATTGCCGGGGACGGGGAAAGAAAAAAGTATCGTATCAATTGATGAGATTTGGGTGTGTGAATATCGGCATGTTAAAATAAGGAACGCATACGTGGAGCCCGCTTAGTTACAGGATAGGCCGTGGAGGCGCCAAGTGGTAGCTTGCTACCCATTTTGTGGTGAGACAATCCTCGTAACCGACAACCGAGTATCCACAAGAGACTCCCTGGTTACGAGACAATTTGGTTTAATATGCAATAGCATCATGCCTTACATCATACATGTGTCATTTATGGGTTTCCGTTTCTGCCCTAATGAATTTTATTAATTTTCGGTAAAGCACCAGAAGGTCTATAACATTGATGATACCTGGATGTGCTGCAGTATAAAAAAAATTGCATTAATGCATTGTGAAAGTTTTACTTATTTTCCATTATTTTTAATGAGGGGATGCAACACCTTAAATAAAGTATATGAACAATATTAATGACTTATTCGTGTATTATGAATACTTAATAGTTCAAGAGATGATTAATAGATAAAACCATCCAAGGGAAGAACATAACTCTTATCTTGATTTACAGTATCAATCACAATCAGTCCAAGATATGTACTATCTAGACAAATTACAACATTTTTCCTAAGGGTGCATTTGTTTCGCTGAAAATTGATTGATTTGCAAAATATTTTCCTAAAAATGATCACTTGTATTGCTTACAAAAATGAATGAACGTAAAATATTTTTATCGTCCACGAAAATGTTTAGATATAAATTGTTGACGGTAATGAAAATATTTTTCATTGATTAATTATATCTAAAGCTATAAGCGATTATTTTTAGAAAAATATTTTCCAAATCATTTATTTTCTGTAAAACAAACAAAGTCGAAATATCTCAAATACCCTCGTCAATGATATGGTAGTTGTCACCAATCAATGATTTTTTATTTATTAAAATTCGGATTTATAATAATAAAAAATTAACCATAATGTCCTATTCAAGCAGTGCTACTATTCACAAATGAGTTATGGTTATTTTTATTTATTTATTTATTATCAAATTTTATTACTTCGGCCAGTGGTTATTTCAGAGGTTGTATTTGTTCAAACATAACTTCCTAAGTTTTGGAAGGCTGTGTCAGTTCGGATATAACTTCTTATTTTCGCTATTAATTATTAAGCATGTCTATTCGATAGTGCAACTTCCATTTTTTTGGTTTCTTTTTTAAATAAATATAGCATTCTTTTCCAATTGTTTTCTATTGAGAGTTTTGGGAGAAATATTAGAATTGCCATCTAATATTCTAGTTGAGACTTTGTTGTATCCTGGAGGATTAGTAACCATTAGCAATTTTGTGGGGCAAATAATTCCTTAAAGAGAGTGTTATTACGCCTCACAGTCTAATTCCATTTCTTCCCATTGTGAATTTTTCCAACACCCATGTCTAGGCGATAGTGTCATGGCAAGCGAGGACCACAACCCTCACCTGGGGCTAGCAAGCGTCGCATGCGCTCGCCAGATTGGCGTCATGGCCCTCACCAGTCAAATCTGGGGAGGACCACGAAGCCCTCACTAGCCATCTCCAAGGCCTCGCCTCCCACGGAAGGAAGTAGATGATTAGGAAAAATAAGGAAAAGGAAAAAAGAAATATAAGAAAAGGAGAAGAAAAAAAATCAGAAAATTAAAAAAAAATTGCAAAAATCCTCCACGTCATCCGTTGGTGATTCGGTTGTGCCATGTAGGACGGATGGCGTTGATTAAACTGCCATGTTAGCGATTTCCAGTAAAAATTGACCAGATGATCTATATTTAAAAATCGTCAAAAAGTTTATGACTGAAATTACCAAATTGAAAAGTTTAATATTGAATTGGCGACCCTATAATATGTTTAGGATTTTTTTAACAATTTTCCCCATCTTAACGTGTACCATTTGTTCGACCCAAAAAAAAAGTTTGCCATTTGGACACAAATCATAACATCCTACCGTTCGATTTGTCTATTGATGAACCATTACCGAAGCTCACACATCATTTGACTACGTGGTTTACATGCTATTTATAAACATGTGGTCTCCTTCTACCTATAAGTTTAAACTTTTGAGTTGGACTAACTATCATGATATCAGAGCTAGGTTTTGTCCCAATTTATTTCATGTGTGCGTTCACCCATTCATGAAATTCCATATGCCACATTGAAAAATAAATATATACACACACGTCAGAAAAATTGTCAAAAAAGTCCTAAACCTATTGCATTTTTGTCAATTTAATCCTAAACTTTTTAAGTTTGTCAATTCAGTCCTAAACCTTTTAAGTTTGTTCCAAATCAGTCCTAAAAATCTAAAGAAAGACTTAAAAGGTTTAGGACTAAATTGACATAAATTAAAAAGGTTTATGACTGAATTGGCAAACTTAAAATGTTTATGACTGAATTGGCAAAAGTGCAATAGGCTTATGACTTTTTTGACAATTTTTCCCACACACGTCTCCCTCTCTCTATCTATACGAAATGTCTTTCTACTTATTAAATTAAATTTTTGAATTGGACTTTCTAACAATATACATATTGTCTCCCTTCATTTATAAACTTGGGCTTTTAGCTTTTGGGGTTGGTTAGGTACAGAAATTTGCCCAAAAACCAAACAAATATTTACATTTTCTTCTCTCACCCTTTCTCTTCCTCCACCGCACCAGATTCAGATGCGCCGCTATTGCTCCCGGAGCCGCAAGCCATGCCTCCGACCACCGGTGACAGAATACACCCTATCCAGTTGCCGTCTTTGTGCTTGAGGTCACCGGCCTCCCTTGTCTCCTGTCTGTCGGCCTCAGTTCCGGCTCGGTCATCCCGTGGCACGGACTGTGGCTGGTGGCGGAGGCTCGGCTGCGCGTCGTGACTCGTGACTGGTGGTCAGGGCTGGTTGCACAGTGAGGTGTCGGTGGGTACGGTACAGATGACGGGCAAAATAGGGAAGAGGGAAAGAGGGAAAAAGGAAAAATCCCATCTGAACCATCCAATTTGCTTCTGCGGCTGACGTGTCGATTACTTAACTGTGGAGGATCGCAATCTTATCATCTACTTCCTCTATCAAAATCAGAAAAATAAACAAGTGTGAGAGAAGAGAGATGGTAAAATGGAGATTTGAAGGTGGGGTTTGCGAGAGGAAGGGAGATGTCAAAATGGAAATGTGCCTGCAGAGTGCTATCCCGGGTTGCAGGAAAACAGATGAGAAAGATCGAATTCGTCAATGCGAGAAAAAAAAAAAAAAACTTTCGATATATTTAGAACGTTTGATAAGGTCATTTTGGTAGATTTTTCTTAAAAGCCACTTAACGATAGCCCAAAAAAGAAAACCCTAAACAAAGACTTCAATTGGTCGAGTGTTCAACCGGTCATACGTAGTTTTCTCTTTGTCAAAACCAACTAGAAGTATCCATTTCCTTCTTTTGCGAATACATTGATAAGATGCGTGCCCGCAATATTTCAAACACAACGTAGAATTTTAGATTATTATGTTATATGTGTCGCTTTTCCTTTAAAATACTGTTGGGTCCGTGGTGCCGGAAAAAAATATAGACAGGATCAAATAATGACTTTTCCAATAATTAAATTGTGGCAGTGATTGACTCGACCCGATAATTTAATGACGATAACTCCTGTGGTCGAGATAATGATTTTTTAAAACTTATGGACAGCGGACCATTATTATGTTATTGTTCCATTAAAAATGCCATCAACAACTATCAACTCGTCTCGTATTCTGAATCTTATGTGCTAAGCAGCGTGCTGGTGAAGTAGTTGAGGGGCGTGCTTTGAAAGAAGACATTTTTCTTTTAAAAACGACTCTGCCCGATGAATTTTATAATTATTTTTTTCCTTTCTCTATCAAAAACAGAAAGAAAAAAAAAAAAAAAAACAANNNAAAAAAAAAAAAAAAAAAAAAAAAACAAAGACAGGGACTATTTGGTTTAATATGCAATGGCATCATGCATTGCATCATACATGTGTCATTTATGGGTTTCCGATTCTGCCCTAATGAAATTTATTAATTTTTGGTAAAGTACCAGAAGGTCTATAACATTAATGATACCTGCATGTGCTGCAGTATCAAATAAATTTCATTAACGCATTGTGAAAGTTTTACTTATTTTCCATTTTTTTTAATGAGGGGAAGCAACACCTTAAATAAAGTATATGAACAATATTAATGACTTATTCGTGTATAATGAATACTTAATAGTTCAAGAGATGATTATAGATAAAACCATCCCAGGCAAGAACATAAATCTTATCTTGATTTACAGTATCAATCACAATCAGTCCAAGATATGTACAATCTAGACAAATTACAACATTTTTCCTAAGGGTAAGTTTTAAATATAAATTGTTGGCATTAATGAAAATATTTTTTATTGACTAATTATATCGAGCGATATAAGTAATTATTTTTAGAAAAATATTTTTTCAAAATCATTTAGTATCTGTAAAATAAACGGAGCCTAAATATCTCCAATACCCTCTCAAAGATGTGGTAGTTAAAGCATAGCTAGAGTTTAGAGAAACGGTCCAAGAAACGCCAAAGGGGATGAGCCTTGTTGGAGATGTCATCAGTCTGATCGGCAAACGAACCTAAAAGTAGACAAATGGTTCCCTAGAGTATATGATATAGCACAAAATGACAGTCTATTTAATATGCTTAATGCGCTTATGAAAATCATCATTTTGTTCTATTTGAATAGTACTCTGGTTGTCCCACCAGAGGATTGTCTCATAGCTACAATGAACTCAAATGTCCTATAGTAGCCAAGCCATTGCAATCATTAATAATTCGGGCATTGTATCGATAAAAGCACGATATTTGCTTTTCTATTGGACCGAGTTATGACGGTCTGCTTCTCGACATGCCAAGGGGTGTGGGAGTTGCCTAGAAAAAAGCATCAGTCTAAAGTAATGGAGCAGCCATCGGAAGAATCACCGGGTCAGTTTGCCATAATATGATTAGTATGTGGTGCATTTATGAACCAATCGAAGATATTATTTACAGCAAAGTGATTAGTGAAGAAAGAACTTTTTGTGGATGATGAAGGTACCGTGATGAAACAAGGAGATGCGTCCCCAACATCCGTACTATTGTCCTGAATTCCATATCGAAGGAATAACAAGATTAAGCACGAGAATCTAACTTCATATACTTTTATTAGTTGAAAGATCCATAAAATAAGCACTATCAAAGACTCTGAAAAAAAAAAAATTAAAACACTCCATAAGGGCTCGTAAGTAAAAATGTTACCTACAGTGGCTGATAAGGAGTAAGATTAATGATGTACAGAACGGAATGAATTACTTTTTTTTTCTTTTAATCAATCATTTTATGCTAGAATAAGTTCCTAAATTCACAATACTTAAATAAAAACATTTCGATGTTAGATCCTTTTGCCAACTCAAAATTTCGACGCTGCTCTATTTTTTCCTCCTCTCAAATTTACATGAATCCTGATTATCTCATTAACAAAATCTCAATAACATTGGAAGTAGTTTTACATGTATAAGTTCCCATAACTTTGTGCTCCAATGGATTCAAGTAAATTTATTACAAAGATAATGACACCATAAGTATCATAACTTTAGTACGAGATTTACTTGAGTGCAATAACTTTTTTTTCAATTACTTAAGTGTCACATCAGCTAAAATCGTTCACTTGGGGTAACATTCCAGATTCTCTTATTCTTGATTGTCTTATTCCTGAGAATATAAAAAGAATAGAAATCTATTTGGTAACTTTTTGTTCTCGGGAATAGATTTGGAACAAAAACAATGGGAATAGATTTGGAACAAAAACAAGGAATAAAAAAAAAAGTTGTTGTTCTAGGAACAAAAAAAGAAACAAGCTTAGGAGTCCACTGCTGGTCACTGCCCACGAGTCCACCGCTATCACCCACCACCGTTGGCCGCCGCTCTTGGTCCACCGCTGCCCACCACTCCCGATCTTCGCTTGCCGCCGCCTCCACTGACATTTTTATAATTAAATTAATTGGGAATAGAAAATTTTTGGGTTGTGCCAAACGTATTTCTGTTCTTTTTCTATTCCGAAAATATAAATTTTGTACAGTTACCAAACATGTTCTTTTGCTCAAAAACTCCTTTTAGAAATAGAATTTTAAAAAATCATTTTCGCTCAAAATTTTTTCCTAGGAACAGAAACGTTACCAGACGCACCCTTGTGTGCCTTCCGTTAGATTTTCCGACTATTCGTCCTGCGTGGCTTTTTTTTTATTTAAGAAAAGTTTAAGTCCAACATGGACAATCTTCAATCGACGTGGCAATTGGCAGTTCAAACCATATCGAGACGAAGGAGAATAAGAAGTAGAAGCACCGGATTCAAATTCTTCCTCCGCAGCGCCATGTGACTCAGGCGATACAAAACATCGATTCGCATTCGAAATTCCACCATCGTGAGACAATGAGGAAGGCGACGACAATTCTTAGCTTTCTCGGCTTGAAATGGTAGACGACGCCGAAGCTCGGATTCGCCATAAACTGGGAGCCATCATGCTGATGACAGAGTTACAGGTCCACAAGTTGTTCGCGCCAGCAAAGAATCCGAAGCCCGCGTAATCCGACACAAGTGCTTCATGTGGAGAATCCAGCACTTTGCACATGCCTGAGCAATCTTCCTCTTTGAAATAGAAGCCCTGACCACGATCTCTCTGAGCTTGAGCTTGTTGATTGATTCGGGAGCCACTTCAAATAAAAAATGAGGAGAAGCAATTGCCAGAGCAATCGTCCACTCTGATTAATGCTCCTATAATATTCGGTTCTCTCATCAATTCGTGACCTGCAAATCGGGTTAGGGTTTGAATTGAAGCTATTAGCCTCAAAATTCGTCAATTTGGAGCTAGAACGAAGAGCCAACGACATCATTTCCGTACTCTTTTACTGATTGAATTTTTCTGGCAAGCCATCTTAGTTGATTTAGTGAATTAATGCCACGTAAGATTTTTTAATAAGGGAGCGCATCTATGACACTCAAGTGAATGATTTTATATTATGGCATTCAAGTGATCAAAAGATGTTATGGCCCTCAAGTGAGCGTCACACGAAAATTATGATACTTGTCATGTTCTTTTCCCATTTACTAATAAAATATATTTGAGTGTTTTTCTCTAATGTAATGTATAATAAGAAAAACTCGATGATAGTTTTAAATCTCAATCTTTTCTTAAAGTTCTAGAGCCAAGTGATATTGTTGAAATAAATCATAATCTTATATAATCACACAGTGAGAGAATCATAATTGCAAGAGATCAATGTAATCTCAATTAGGGATGATCACTTTCAAGGTGGTCGGTTCCCACCTTGGAATTGGGAATCGCCCTCTAAGGACCGGTTTTGAAAAATTGGAATCGGGAATCGCCCGTTAATTCCGTGGACCTACCTCGGAACCGAACTGACGTCCCACCAAGCTTCACGTGATCAATGGCTTGTTTTCCAGCAAACCATGAACTGGTCCCACCAAGCTTCTTCTTTTTTTCAGCAAAAAAGAATGCCCCGTTCTTTAAATACCCTGTTGTTTGTAAAAAAACTTCAAACACGTGCAAAGAATACTTCACTTTCCTCTCAATACTTCGAATAGTGAGTAGATTGAAGAAACTAAAAAGGGGCAAATGGCTACAATTAGGGTTTCCAACTTATAGCAAATGAGGCGACCGAGAGCGAGAGAGTGAGGCGAGGCCGTGAATCATGTCTGCAGGGAATGGCTGGAGGTGTGGCCGTGAGTCGATGTGAGTTGAGAGTTGAGAGACGAAGAGACCAAGGGAGTTGCTTGAGAGAGTTGAGGCAAGAGAGACCAAGATCAAACGAGACGATTAACGAGCGAGATTAGGAATTCATGGTTTTAATTTTTCTTAAGAATTATATTTATATATCTATTACCGGTCCAATCTAGGTGGGCGGGTGGGCGGTTCTACACTTGGAACTAGACCGGTACTCACCAATTCTAGTTTATTGGAATCGGGAACCATACTGGTTCCCTTGGGACCCACCATATTTGGGCTGATACGGTCTGATTATGGGTAGTTCCCGGTTCTTTTGCACACCCTTAACTTCAATGTCATCCTATTAACCTACTACACCTTGTAGATTCAAATTAATTTGTTTTCTTGAAAGAATTTATTTCATCTCCTAAAATAACAGTATGGTTATATTGGACATGACCCTCTACACAATTTGAGGTAAATTATAAATTAGGGAGGAAATAAAAATAGCATATGAATGACATGAGTGAAGACCGAACGATTGAAAACTGAGTGCAAAATTGAAGACCTCAAGCAATATGGAAGGAAGACTCTCTTAATAGTAAGAGCAATTGAAGAAAGACAACCCTAATTGCTCTAGGTTTTTACCCAAATTCAAGTTCCAAGAAGATGTTATTTGGGATGATATGGAAATTCATCTTCAGAAGACATCTTTTTAGATATGAAATTTGGGAAAAAAAAAATAGAGCAATGACGGGAAAATGCCACGTCAGATCACTAAGGACAATTTTGGAATGAGGGTTCATGGGGGTAGATTTGGGATTCAAGTAAAAATTAGTGATCTTTTATGAAACAAAAAAATGCAGGGTAAAATTGGAATTAAACCTAAAGCTGGATTTTTAGGAGACAAAAAAAAAAGATTATGGTAAAATTGGGACTGGACCTAAAATTGAAGATTTTTTATAAGACAAAAAAAAATATGGTAGAATTGAGACTAGACTTAAAGATGAGGTTTTTTATGATGCCAAAAAAATTTTAGGATAGAATTGAGACTGGAACTAAATTTGAGGGGTTTTTTTTAAAAGGAAATTACGCCTATTCCGATTTGCTTGGAGAATTTCGTGGCAAATGACACGACCTATATTCAGACTTGTTTGGTCATCCCAATTTCGGTCAGATCGATTTTCGGAAACAGAGCGGCTTCCTTGTATCTGAATTTGTCGCTTTCGATCTTAAAATTGAAGTTCCCGTCATATCATGTGAATGTCTTGGTTTTTGTGAATGTCCATTTTCTTTGACGAGATTTTCAATAATTTATAATTTATAATGAGAAAATTTTGTTTCAAATGAGTTAGTTTAGTCAAAGAGGAAATATTGACATTTAAGTTATCGATTTTGTTTGTCGAAATTTCTTTTCAAGTATCTTTCTTCTGATTTGACCCCTCTCCTGTTTCACAATTCTCTAACCTCCAAATCACTGTGTGACCACAATATTTCCAAGAAAAAACAGAAGGTGGCAACAACTGCTTATATGAAAATTCTGTTACCGAATCTTTAGTTTATCTATTAAGTACTTAATAAAAAAAATTAAGACATGTATGTTTAGGATTCAGTAAAAGCAAAAGGCATCTTTTTACTTTCCCGTCAACATTTAAAGCATTATTCAAAATTATAAAAATTATAAAAAAAATTATTATATGTCATTTGTTATATGTTGTGAAAGTTTCGAATGTTTCGAGGTAGAAAAATTCAAAATGCATATGTCCCAAAATTTAGATCAAGAAAAAAGTGAAAACAGTAAAAATCTACTCAAACACGCTCTAATTTACTAATGTAACTACTTACATCGTTTTATGTATAAAAAAACACTTTTGAAAGTGAACTATTATATATAATATATCCTTAACTAGTATTTTATACTCGTTGATATGAATCAAATTATAATAATGCCATATGTATGATGATTGGGATTCACATTAAAAATACTAAATAAATATAATAGATTTTTATTAGTATTATATATAACTCACACATAACTTCTCTTACTATTTGTCATGCGTCTGGATTTCTAAGGGTCTATCTGCATAAATTTTTACTTTATGCTTTTATTTGAGAAAAATTTTGTTGTTCATGCACTTTGACATTTTATTTTCAAATTTGAAACACTTGAAACTTTCGTAAAATAAAAATTCGATGCCTAAACTCACAGGTGATTTTCTATAATTGTTTTTTGAAATTTGAATATAAAAATTCAACAGTAATCAAGCAAAAGAATCTTCTGTTTGGGAGGGTGTCGACTGGACAAATAGTCAAACTAGTTTTCACATTCACTCAAGATCACTTGCACAAATATATTCACAAACACAAACTTCCAAAACATATTGGGAGAGAAAAGGAAGACAAAGGAAGAGGGAGATAGAAAGGGAGGGAGGGAGGGAGGGAGAGAGCCCTCCCTCAGGGACGCTCTGCAAAAGGCTCAAGCAACGGCCAAGAAAACAGAGAGCATCATCGTTGAATTTGGTGATCGGCAGTCGAACATTTAGAGTGACAAATCTATTCTTGAGGGATAAGAGTGTGCTTCCAGTTGTTGATTGTGCTTTGTCATTTGCTTTTAGGCTTGCTTTACTCTGCAGTTATTAGGGATTTGTTAGACTTGAAAGCCTTCTATGTACCTCTCGAGTATTATTTACATTTATTAATGACATCTTTCTCAATGTCAATGTCAAATATTTTGTTGCGTTGATTTGTCAAAGCATTTAGAAGTTGTAAATGTGTGATCACTAATAAAGAATTGCACTGATCAAAATATAATCAAATTTCCGGCTTTGTTCTTCTACAATTAAAAAGCATGAATGTAGAGAGACTACTAGTTAAAAGGTACAAGAAATACTATAGAAGCCCATAAATTGATTGACTCCAAGCCTTTAGCCTGCGCATGTGAACTTGATTCAAAGTAATTTGCGCTTGGTGGGGAGAATTCAACGGGTAACTTCGAATTTCAATTGCCTCAACCAATATCGCAAAACCTTTGGGTTTTTCTATTTCATTTTTATCTTACCAATTTTATTTAGATTGCTTAAATGTATACCATAGATTTAAGGGCAAAAGCCACCAAAAACCTTAAACTACGTCCATTGTGACACGTTTACTCTAAACTTTTTTCTTTGACACCAAAAATCATAAAATTGTGCTTGTGTGACGCATTTACCCTTGGCCAAAATTCCATTAGATGATTTTTCATGGTAGATGTATCATAGTAGGCATATTTTTGAATTTTTTTTGTGGCTTTTCTCCTAGATTTAAAGAGGTAGGACATTAAAAGTGCCAAAACTTGTATATAGCGCTCACTTTAGTGCCAAATTTTTTTTTTCGAATCATTTAAGTGTCAACTTTTTTGAAAAACGATAACTTAAGTGCCAAAATCGGAGAAAATTTTGGCACTTAAGTAATCTGAAAAAAAAATTTCTGTGGCCTCGGGTGAGGCTCAACCTCGCCCAATCGCCATGGCCAGATCTAGTGAGGCTAAGCCTTGCTGTGGTTGGGCGAGGTTGAGCCTCGCCGGCCATCACCTCTGGCCGGTCGCTAACTGACGACTCGCCAGCTAGAGGAAAAAGAAGGAGAGGGGAAAAAAAAAGAGAAAGAAAAGAAAAAAGGAAAACTAAATTAAAATAATTAATAAATCAATCAATCAAAAAAAATTATTAATAAAAATTGAAACATCAGCATCAGCTGGCCAAAATTGGCCAGATGAACTGAATTGACACAATTGCAAAAGGTTAGGACTCAATTGGCAGAAAAAAAAAAGTTTATGATTGAATTGGCATAATTGCAATAGGTTTATGACTTTTTTGCTAATTATCCCCATCACATGTGAAAACTTACCTGCCAAATCATCCTTTCAGGGCGAAAATTACATTTTGCCCCCTAGATTTGCTACATAGTTGCAAACTACTCCTCGATCTTTCAAAAGTTTTGCACTATACCTGCTGATCTTTTGAAATTCCTTCCAATCTTTCTCTTATGGTAATTGTAAAATCAACAAGGTCCCGCTTTCCTTTCATCGGTCGGTCAGTTATGGAGAAAAATAAAATAAATCTAAAATAGGAAATGAACTAAATGAGAGAGAGGGGGGTCCTAACCCTTTCTTTGGTCTCGAATCGACGTTCACCTAAAATCGACTTAGGCATTTGCCCTTTCTTGATCTGTGCCGCCCCAAGAATGATTGATCCCTCCCTCGCGCAATACAACTCTCTTTTTGGCGTAATAATGTTCTAGGAAAGAGTTACGAATCATTGACGATTGCTAATGCCGATGTCACCCCGCCTAAAGTAGCTGTATTGGCAGTTACCATCGACCATCACCACCCACTCCTTCTCCCCTCTCTTTTATCTAGTCCTTAGATGGTGCTTTCAAATTAATTTACACATAACCTCAACGTTATTTCTTTCAATTAATTACATTAAAGTAGAGGGGTGAGATGGATGATTCTCAATGGGGTAATTGAGAGGTGAGATGGGTTTCATATAAAATACAGTAAAGTGAGGAACGACAACGCCATTCGGATTTCCCAGGGGCTCGAATGAGGCCCAATGAGAATCCTCCTAATCGTCACCATAATTTTGTTAATGTCAACGTTAACAACCCAAGATTTAGATATATATGCATTACGTTTCTGGAATGGTTTTTTTTTTTTTTTGTCAGAATTCTGGAATGGTTAACCATGTGCTTCGTGGCAACTTTGGCCCATGCATGACTATTTAACACAAGTCCCATTAGGCATCATTTCGCATGCAGTATTCGAGTGACTGTGATGCAAGAACACCTCCAGTCCTGAGGTTTCGGGAAGTATCGTGCAGGATAGAGCAATCTCTCTGGCTCTCTCGTCCTATATTTCCCTCCTCTTTTTTATTCTTAAATTTAGAAAAAAAAAAAAAAAAAGTTGTTCCCCAGAAAGCTCCTAAAATTCTAGTTCTTTGTTCTTCATTTTCAGAGATGAAATTATTCATCAACACTAACATTATCATGGCTGAGTGCAGAGATACTGCACAATATCCTCCAGTGATGAAAACAAGCAAACTGAGCAACTCTCTCAAGTACTTAACACAAGCCTACCTTGGGTAATCAAGCACTCAATTACATCTGTTATTAAAATCGAGCTTTTTTTCCTTTATTTTTTACCCTTTTTTAACTGAGGGAATGCAGCACCTTAGATAAACTATTTAAGAACAATGTAATCTGAGTAATCCCTATATATGAGGCTGCGTATAGTTGTCTGGATTTTTAGTTAGGATTGAACTGGAATAAGAATTTAGTGATTTTGCTAAATCATATGCATTGTTGCATGAATCGCAATAAAAAGCCGGATACTTTCATAGCCTATCATGTCCATTGTTGGGTATGAACGGCATCAGTATAAATGAACCTAAAAATGCACAAACAGAATGGCAAGAATCTCTCACAATTCATTGCTAAGGAAACCACAAATACATAAACGAATATAATATCCATCAATCAATCCATGACTATTGTACAATCTAAATCTTAAACAACAAAGGAGCTCATTGTAGCATTTCAAAGCCACATGTTTTACTATGACAAAAAATGTAAATGAACACCAACAACATCGACGAGGTAGATTAACCAACAAATGTCAAATCTAGTAAGAGAGAGAAAACATGATCACCTTCGTGATTCTGAAAAGTATAGTGCTTCGATCTTATTGCCACTTTTGTGATGAACCACATAGCTACGGAGAAGGAGGAGGTTCAACTCTCTTGCTGCTCTCGTGGACTTTGATGTGAACCAGAGAGCTACGAAGGGGTGCTTCAACTCTCTCGCCGTTTTCGTGGAGCTTTGATGTGAACCAAAGAACTTCGAAGCAATTGTTAAGCTTAAACATGAACCAGAGATACAGAGGAGAAGGATAGAAAAGGGTAGTTTTTTTTTAATCTCATTGCCACTTATTCTTCGATAATTAGAAAGATTTTTTTTTAAGTTCAAATTTGTTCATTTAAAATTTGGGTTCTTCTACTTCATTTATTTATTTAATTATTATTTTCCCTCTCTTATTTAATTGCTTTTTTTTTTTCCTTCCAACATTCCTTAATAAAATTTTTATGAAAGTAATAAATTATACTAATATACCTAAAATAAGTAAAAAAAAAAATATAAATACTAAATGTATATAAGAATATATATTATAGAATAGAAAGAAATTCAAATAGGAATGAATAAAAACGAAACGTTGTTGTTATTTTCTTTTTGTTAATTTAAATTTTCTTTTTTATATAGGAATTCAATTATTCATATTTAATTTTTTTTTAATTTTTTTAATTTAAGAAGTTACTCGAGAAAAATAGCTTTTATATCATGGATATAAGAAATACTATCCACCTTTATCCCATCTCTCCCATGGAATTTTTTACTCCTGGCTATCCCTCTTATGTCCACCCTTACTCTGTCTTGGGCAGGAACCAAACATAAGATATGATAAATTTTATCCTATCTTGACTTATTTCTCGACTACCAAACATAGCCTGTATATTGAATAGAGAAGAGTACAAGAGATGTTCATAGCCCATGTATATATACATGGAGTAAAAAATCCAAGATATAACATCCAAGGGAAGTTTAGATTCTCTTGAATTACAGTATTAATCAGAATCAATCCAAGATATACACAATCATAACGAGATAAGACAAATTTCTTAAATATTTCTAACACCCTCTTCAAAGTTGATGTTGTTAGCAGCCAGAATTTAAAGAAACGGTCCACGAAACGCCCAAGAGAATGGGCCTTGTTGGAGATGTCAACAGTCTAATTGGCATATAGACCTCAAAGTAGATGAACAGTTTCTTCGAGAATCGTTCAAAATGACGATTTATTTCAATATTGCTTGGTGCATCATGTAAACCATCGTTAGTCTATTTGGATAGAATTGTGGTTGTCGCACAAAATAAATGTCACATCGCTTTGATGAACTGTCATGTCCTTTGATAGCCATTGTAACCATTATTACTTGGGTGCTATATTAATAAGAGCGCGGTATTCTGCTTCAGAATTGGACCGAGCTATGTTGGTTTGCTTCTCGATATGCCAAGAGACAAAAGAGTTGCCTCGAAAGAAACACTAGCCAATGGTAGTGGAGCAATGATCAGAAGAATCACCTCGCCAGGTTGCTATAATATGATTAGTATGTGGTGAATTGGTGAACCAATCGACAATATTGACAGCGCAGTGATTAGTGAAGGAAGAACTTATTGTGGATGACTTACGAATTATGGGAGAAGAAAATATCTTATACTCACACACGAGGTAACATGACGAGATATGTGAATGCGTTCCCAAATTCTGTACTTTTGTGCTTAATGCTATGCCCAAGGAAATAACATAATTGGACACGAGAATCTAATATTCTACTTTTATCAATTAAAAAATGTACAAAATAAGCACTACCAAAGATTTCAAGAAGATGTAGTTAAAGATGTTATGGCTAGATATATCACCTAAAGAGGGGTGAGTTTTGTCAAGTTTTCTTAGAATCACCTATTCACTCCTCTCTCGGCGATTCTAAGAAAACTTGACAAATATTGCGGAAATAAAATAGTCAAGATAAGATTTATGAAGGACGAGACAAAGTCAAAGCTTTGCGTCTGATGAGGTGAACAATGCAAGTATACAATATATTCTCAAACGCAATAAACAGAGTGAAGAGATAGACAAATTTGCATACGAAACTTATAATGGTTTGGTTTAGATCAAGTCTACGTCCACTTTCCACATTAACAGCCTACTAGCTAGATTCCACTAGATAATCTTCAAAGATTACAATAAGTGATGATACCCAAGATGATAGGTCGCTCCATCTCATCATCACTCCAACAATGTTTCTCAAAGATTACAATTTATGGCTCAACAATGACAAGTGTGTATAATCAAAGTTCTTGTCAAACTTTGGAATTTCATATTCTTGGTTCCTACCTCGTCAGCGTCTCGATCTCCTTTTATACTCCTATATTTCTAAACTACCCGTTGGACAATCTTCAAAGGATGATTCTCCAATCTACATGTTGGAAAGAATTACTAAAAGAAGATTAAGTAGCCATTGAGAGTCGTGATTAGAATCTCCTGTTGATTTGATCGTCCATACCACCAAATCTAGATTTCCAAAAGTTGGAGTTCTTCGTTTGAAAAGAATATCTTGTCTCCCGAATATTAGTCAATCAATCTAAGATGTTTTGCATTGATAGTTCCGTTTTTAAAACAATCTAGAAAATTGATTTCCAATCAAAGGATCTTGTATAAGTGAAATCCTAGACAGATCACTAGTCGTTGCGAATCAAAATGATCACGGTGTTCTAAGTCTGAGATAAATTCTTCATCAAATGTTATCACCCGAGTTTGCATAGAATCTGAGTATGAATCTCCTTCGTGTTGAATTTGAAATTGAAGATGTCAAGCTACTTGACAATAAACCATTTGCAAGTTTTGTTGATATCCTCATATTGCTATGATGAAGTCCATCCCATGTATGACTTCCACGAAGATATTAATTTTTATCCTCAAATGCAATATTTAGTAGACAATATTCAATGTCTAATGATGATTCCCTTACACGTATTCACCTGAAATTTTTTTTATAAAAATTAATAAACATCTTGGAAGGTTTTGTCAATCCTCAAAACATGTTGGGAAGTTTATTCAAAAAAGACATTTAATAAGTACTCGTAAGTATGAATATTATCTATAGAGGATGATGGAGCGTAAGGTTAATGATGTATACAACGATATGAATTACTTTTTTGTTTATTAATAAAAACATTTTATGATAGAATAAGTACGTAAATTACCTTTATTTAAATAAATTAAGACAGATTTTAAATCCTTTCACTAACTCTAAAACTTCTAGTCTCCTCTCATTAACTACAACCAAGAACCTCAGAAGTAGTTTTAGATGTATATGTTCCCATAACTTTGTGCTCGAATACAATCAAATAAATTTACTATTATATTTGAGTGTTTTTCTCTACTAATATGCAAAATAAAAACTCTATAATATCTATAATATCAATCTTTTCTTAATAAATTATGATTTTTACGCTAACACAAATCGAAATGAATGACAATAACGATCACAAGTTAACACGAATTGCCAACCTTAAATAACTCATTTTATTTAAGTACACTTTCAAAACAAATAATATAGGTGTGCATACTGTTTGATAAATTTTTGTTGGTTTGTCCTAGGGGTGAGCACTAGGTCCGGTTCAACCAAGGAACCGGCCGGTACAAGGTAAAACCGGTCTTCTTCCCAAATTTGGGAACCTAGAATCAGTAGGTTCCAGGGTTGAATTGGAAAACACTTTTGCACACATGGAGAATCAAACCATAGTCTTCAACATGAAGAAAGAACAATATAACAACTTGACCAACATTTGTTTTTGTAGTAGAATGGTGCAATGTTAATTCTTTATTTAAAAATTTTGATATTTTTTACAAAATGAAAATTGGACCGGTTCTTGAGTAGAATCAAGAATCAGCCTAGAACCGGCCGGTTCGTTCCCGATTTCAAAATTGAAACCAAAAATCACAGGGTTGTCGGAAAACCAATCCACCTTGGAACAATCACCCCAAGTTCGTCCTTTGAACATTTGGAACGAGCGAGATGTTAAAGATTCCAGATCCTTGAGTTTATGAGAATTTGACGTTGATGTGCTTTTGATTTTCTCTCTGTGAATACGTTTTGCTGGTTACGGGTATTATTATTAAGTCCGCCTAATGTTAGTAAATTCGAATAACAACGGCAAGTGGACTTATGTTCTGATTTGTTTGGGGAATTTCGAGGCAAAGGGCACGACGTGCACATATAGATACCGCCAGGCATTCAGCGGTTGAGGTCTTGACACTCCTATCAATGAAAATCATATTAACTACTACTCCATTGAATTTGTCTGTCTTTCTCAAATTACATGTCGGATTTTACGTGAGGACCATACATAAAAGTCCTACATTATTATTTGATAAAGGTTTGTCAAGTGTGAATACCCAGATAGAGGTATCTCTCTGTCTCTCTCATACTATATTTCCCTCCTCTTTCTTGTTCTTGAATTTTCCACTAGGGAATCGGGATATAGTGAATCCGATGATTCTTGTGCTCTCCCTCTATAAATTTCAAAATCATCCTGGTAATGCTTATTTGAACAAATGCAATATATATTTTACTTTTCGGTTTACAACATGTTGAGGTGCATTGAGTTAGGTTTACTTCAATATCAAGCTAACAACGGACTTGAGTCATTCCAATACGAGTGGAGTTGGTTTTGGATATTAGTTATAGGATATTATTAGGTGTCAGTTGTTTCGACTTTAAATTCAGGGAAAGAAAACTTGTGTAGATACGTTAGTAAATTGAATACTTCAATCATTTACAATGTAAATGACACTCTAGCATCGGATAGGCCATGGAGATGTTTACTTCCTTTGTTGATAGGAGATTAGATAGGATCAAGTTTAATTAGGAAAGTAATGTTATAACTCTAAGGCTTTGCCCTCATTTCTTACCCAAAAAAAAACAGAATTAGTTCGTGTCATCCACGTTTGGTCAACTCAACTTGGGTCAGATTAAATTTTGAGGACAAAGATTTTTTCTTGAGTCCGACTTTGTCACCTTCAATTTTAAAAATAAAATTACACGACTTATTATGTAATTTGCTTGACTTTTGTCAATGCCTTTTTTCTATGATAGGATTTCCAATTATAAATTAAATAGAATGAGCAGTTTTTGTTTCAAATGAGTTAGTTAGTCAAAGAGGAAATCATGAGAATTAAGTTTTCGAATTCTTGGTCGAAATTTCCTTTCATGTATCTTTCTTCAGATTTGACCCCTTCCGTGTTTCTTCTTCCTGCTAAAATTACTCCTTTATCATTTCACAATTCATGAAAGGCTTGCGCATTTTGCACCTCATTTTGTATCCCTACAACATTGAATTAACCACATTATACATAAGATATTATCCCTTGCGGGTTGAACCTTAAAAATTCTCAATTAAAATCCTACCCACGAAATAAGACTATGGTCAAATGTGAGTCCATTCTTGATTTACGCTTATTTCTTACTTTTTTTCTTCCTTTTGTTTGGTAAACGACAAAACTACCTTACCCCTCTCAAACAACTTTTTTTCACCCTAGTGCCGCTTCTTCCAACCCATTATACGTCACAATTTCTTGCATGTTTGTCTTTTCAGAACTTATTCTCCACTATTCACTTGCATGAGAGTTTAACCGATTATTGTAATCTGAGAAAGCATTAATCATACATTGAAGTAAAGAAATGTTAGTTTTATTTGCACATCATTCACTTTATTTACCCTAGTTCTCCTCATGATTGTGAATTTTCAACTTCAATTTACTGTGCTAATTTACAAGAATTTACCCAAAGATTGAATATTGTGGTCGATTTATGCATTACACACAATTAATATTTCACTATCATTCCATGTAATGATGACAGAGATAGTATTCTATGTAATAATGTTTTAGGGATTTTTTCGTTTTGAATTTCCATATGATAGTAACCGATGTTTAGAATTTTTAATATACTTAACTCTCATATTGATAATTTTTTAACATGCCTTTAGACAATTGTGTCGTGATGGCATGAAAGATAAATAAAATTTGGACTGTTAAATTCACCCACTATTTGCTAAAAAAAAATTCACACATTAAAATGAAAGTTGAGCAATTTAAGTGTACAAAACTATCACTTAAAAGAGAAAATTTATCCAAAAAGTCATAAACTTATTGTACTTTTGTCAATTCGATCATAAACCTCTCGATTTTGCCAATTGAGTCATAAACCTTTTCACGTTTTGGATTTCACGAACGTGAAAGTCAACCGTCCTACATGGCGTAGCTAGTGCTGACATGGACAATTTTAAATAATATTTTAATATTTCTTTGATTTTTTTTTCCTTTTTTTTTTTTTTTAACTTTCTCTCTTCCTATAGTCGATTGTCGGGCCTTGGCGACGGCCAATGACCAGCCAGAGAGGAGGACTAGCTAGCGATGGTGAGGTGAGCGAGGTCCTCCTCACCATGGCTGGGCAAGGCTCGACCACACCAGATCTCACAAGGCCGAGCCTCGCCAACCCTTGCCTCTGGCCAGTCGTCGGCTATCGCTGAGGCCTAACGACGGGCTAGAGGAAGAAGGGAAGAAAAAGAAGAAAAGAAAATTTTAAAAAATTATTAAAAATTGTCCACTTCAAAGCCGACCACGTACGACGACTAGCGTCCACATCAATGAAATTTGGCTGAATTGACTCAATTGTCAAATAAAATTTATGATTTTAAATGCTAACACCAGATTAAAATGAATACAATGAGGATCACTACAAGTTGACGAGAATAATCAACCACAAATAACTCAAAATTTTAGTACCCGTTCAAAATACATAACATAGGTAGGCCTACTCCTTAATAAATTTGGGCAGTTCGTCAACGCACGAGATGCCCTTGAGACTCTCTTAAAAGATTCCAGATTCTTACGTAGAAGAAAACTCAATGTTGATATGAAGGTTACAGGTTTAATAAGTCCGCCTAAAGTCTAATTTTTTTTTGGTCGATACCTAAAGTCTAATGGGTGGATTGGGTCGAAAATGGCATATATATAGGGTTGTCAAATGGGTGGGTCGAGTTGAAAATGGTCCGACTCATATTGATCCATTTAATTCATTTTGACCCAATTATATAAAATATAAATTTAGCGAACCATACCCAACTAGTATCCGATACATACTCGACCCAACCAATTTACTAAAATACTTTCACATTTAATCAAACCTATGAAAATTCGAATCCATCTAGTTAAACCACTTTTAGCTCTTCATGTGTATATGTTATTTGGATAAAATAACTATTTTGACTATGAGATGCTAAAGAATTGGCTTTCGGCATTGCATAGAATTTTTTATTTTTGTATTGATTCACAATGAAGAATAAGAGAAGTTAGTACTTAGTAGCGAATTTATAAAATTACAGCAACAAATAATGCGGAAGAATTGAAACTTTAATTAAATGGAATGTAAGATATAAAAGAAGATGATTTATGCTAGCCACGGACTGCGATGACAAGAAAGATATACTCCAATAGCTATTACATAAAATAACAATGCCAAATGCAATCAAAGAAAGATATACTCTAATAACTAACAGACAAAACTCACAAGATTAATAAAAGTAAAAAATAATGGAGAAAGCCGTCTAGATATTTTTAATAAGAGCGAAGTCAGGCCATACCACCTAGCATCCCGTGGTTGAAGTGTTGATACTCCAATCAATGAATATCACATTGAATACTACTCCATTGGATCTTCCTGTCTTTCTCAAATTACATTTGCGACTTTGCGTGAGGACCGTGCATGACATCCTACATTAGTATTTGGAGAGAAGACGTATAGTGCACTCTACGAAATTTCGGAAAGTATCGTGCGGGACAGAGCAATCTCTCTCTTTCTCTCTCATATTTGGATTTTATTAGGTTCAGTTGTCTCGAATTCAAATTGGATTGGTTCATGTCATCGGCATTTGATCAACTCAAGTTGGGTCAAATTGATTTTCAGAGATAGTTTCCTTGAGTCTGAATTTGTCACCATCGATCTTAAAATTGAATTGCGCGCATATCATGTGATTTTCTTGGTTTTTGTCACTGTCTTTTTTCTTTGCTAGGATTTCCAACTATAAATTATTTATAATGAAAATTTTTTGTTTCGTATGAGTTAAGTTTAGTCAAAGAGGAAACATGGAGAATTAAGTTATCGATTTTGGTTATGGAAATTTCTTTCAGGTATCTTTCTTCTGGTGTGACCCCTTTCGTGTTTCTTCTTCTTGTTGATTTCCCCCCTTTCCCATTTCACACTTCTCTAATCTCCGGATCACCCCGTGTAACCCCTATATTCCCAAGAAGAAACGGAAGGTGGCAACACCCACGTATATGAGAATGAGAATTTTGTTCACGAACGTTCAGTATATTTGTTAGGTAACTAACTAAAAAACTTAGGGCCTGAATTAAGTAAAAGCAAATTTTTTTAATTGTCCGTCATAATTGAAATAATATCCAAAATTTCAAATAAAACATGAAAAAATATATGTGAATTTACGTGTCAATATTTATATATTGTGAAAATATTGGATATTTAAGGTTAAAAAAATTTAAAATGCGTTTGCCACATATTTTATTAAAAAAAAGTGAAAAAGCAAAAGCCTATTTAGACATGCTCTAACATTACTAAAACTACGTATATAGTTTTTTGTACAATCAATACTTTTGAAATTGAACCATTATTATAATGGGTTCTTAATTTGTATTTTGACACTTATTGATAAGACCAAAATTGTAACGTACAATATGTATTGTGATTGAGATTTAAAATATGAAGAAAACACTAATTTTTCAAAAGTGATATAATAGATTTTTATTAGTATTATATGCGACTTACACTTTTAATTAAACTATTTCTTTTCAATTTTATTTAAAAGAAGTCTTACAGTTCACGTAATTTTCCTTTTTTTAATAAATTTGAAACTCTTAAAACTTTTGCTAATGAGATTATTGATTTCTAAATTCAAATATGACTTTTTTTCATATCTTTTTTTTAAAATTTGTATTTAGCTTAAATTTAGAAAAATAAAATAATAGTTTCTATTTTTTATTGAGCTAAAACAAATAGGACCTAAATCAAAGCTAATCATCCAAAAGAATCTTCGGTTTGGGAGGGAAAAGATTCTTCAGCGAGACGTCAAATCCGCAACCGGTGGCTTACAGTTTGAATTGATAAACAAATGCTAAATTCAAATTTTTTCGGTTGTTTTGATAAAAAAAAAAATGCATCTTTTAAAAGTGACAGAAGTATATTCGTCTATGGGTGCTTAGTGCTTACGGTTACTCGTCGTACCTCATGGCATCGAAAAGGTGTGAATATGTGCAATAATAAAAGAATTGCACCGAGTGGACTACTTTACATAGAATATAATGGAGGTCGAGAAACCGATTAAATCCAAGCTTTAGACTGTGCAAGCAGCCTTGATCCAAAGCAATTCGCGTGTAGGTGTTGAGAATTCACCGGGCAACTTCAATTCCTGTTGCCCCAATCAATTGCGCCAACTCTTGGGGTTGTCCATTAAGTTTTATGTTACCAAATTATCTAGACTGCTCAATGGGAGACCTTAAAATTATATTAAGACGTCTTGAAAGAAGGATAGGAAACTCTCCCAACTGGTCTCAAGATATTGTAGAGCCCTTTCGGTATAATTGTGACTGAACTATGGTTGTGCTAATGCTATGATTTGGCTATGGTATGAAGTAATTGTGACTTGTATGTTTGGTGATACATGTCATATAGTGTACATAAAGTTAGGTGGGACTTGCTTCAATTGGAGATGTTGCAGCTGCGAGATGCTTGCCAAGCACTTCATAAGTGCTGCAGGCTGCAGCATTCGGGTTGGGTTGACCCAAAAGTCAAGTAAGAAGGAATGGAACCTCTGGATAGTTGTCTGCTGTTCAAACTTGGGCAAAAACGACTTACTTTGAAAGCGAAAGACGAACCGATTTCCGCTATTCCGGGTTCTTATTGAGCGTAGCGAAATCAAGGTTTATGAGAAAGTCAACAAAGTTTCTATTTCTACCTTTGCGTAGTCTCGGTCCACAGTGGAAGGCCCCGCGCCTAAGCCTCGTTAGACTCAGCAGAAGTGGTTGGTGTAAGTGAAGATAATAAAAGAGATGAAGTTTGTCCCTTAGCCTAGTCTATATCTACAGCTGACGCAACTCCGTACCAACACCTCACTACAACTTAATTAACTAAATTGATTAATAGCTAAGCAATTTCATAGCCTGAGCTTTCCTTAACAAGCTGTCCTTACTTCGTAACCTTAACCTACTATTTTTCTTACTTTAGTCATGGGCCTTCGCCACTTCAAAGGGGAAACACGTTCACCTTCTTCTTCTTTTTTAATTCGAAAGAACGGGACTATTCTCTTTAGGGGGGATGAAAGACAAAGAAAAGGATCAGGAGCCTTGATGATCGGAGAAAGGGAAGGGGCATGGTTGGCGTGTCACTGGGGCGGTGGGAGAACCCGTAGGAAGGGGGGACGACCCGTTGAATTCACATAAGAAATCGCCAATTTCTCGCAAAGCCGAAGCTGTGATAAATAGACACATATGGTAGTTTTAGAGAAAATCGACCTATTGGGGTGCCAAAAAAGATGTTGATAAACAATTGACGTACGCCAATGCGATATGAAGTTTAGATGATTGGAGAGCGATTCGGATCGCTCTTTTGTCCCTACTCGAGCGTAAAAGGCACGTATGGAGTTTGGATGGAGTGCGAACTCTACGAATCCAAGTATGATGAGAAGTACGAATCCAAGGGACCCCTTTGCTTCTTCCTCAAATTTCTTCTTTCTTTTTTTTTCATTTTTTAATATTTTTATTTTATTTAATCAATAAAGTGAAAAGACGAAAATACCCCTATTTTTAGGCTTTTATTTGAAACTTTTTGGCTACTTCAGGCCCTTAATTGAAATATGGTCCACTTCAGGCCCTTATTTGAGATTTTTTTGCCACTTCAGGCCCTTATTTGAAATTTTTTTGCCACTTCAAGCCCTTAATTGAAACAGGATCCACTTCAAGCCCTTATTTAAGATTTTTTTGCCACTTCAGGCCCTTAATTGAAATATGGTCCACTTCAGACCCTTATTTGAAAAAACGAAGGTAGTTCGGGCCCTTAATCAAAATTTTCCCTTAGGATTAGACCTAAAATTGGGAGGTTTATTTAGGGAATTAGGCCTCACAACTTCTCATAACCTTATGCAACTCCTTCTTGACCCTTTATCCTCGTGTCTTGCCACTCGTCTTGCAATTTTTCATGCTTCTTTGACTGAGTCATTCCCAAAATTGCACGACATTTTGCTTGGCCGAGGACAGTACTTCTACCTTGACAATTTCCTCGTGTAATTATACCATTACATGACTTGGGCACCATCATATTGCGTCAAATAAACCTTAAAAAAAACACAAGATAAAACTATATACTAACATTTAATCTCAATCTCATCTAAGAAAGCATACGGTAAAAATGAATATTAACAGATAGATAACTAGCAAATTGTACAAACATATCATAATCTCAAGGTCGCTTGTCCAAAGGGAACTTTCCTTGCATTGATTTTAGTCGAATCTAGTTTGATTCCATCAGGTCCAGTTTCGTACTACTTGCGATTTTCTTTCCATCAGCCCCTACCCGAATATTGCATTCTGAAAATTTGACCTCTCTGCCTATGAAAAATTGAGCCAATGTCCAGAACGGGGACGTCATTGAGCGATTCCTCAAATGCACAAAGACAGCGGAGAACGACAAGATGTTGTTCAGATGTTCCAACGGCTCGAACGAGGCACAATTAGAATACTGCTAATCGTCAACATGATTTTGTTTATGCGAACTTTAACAACCCAAAGTTTAGATTTATATGCATACGTCTCTGGTTTAGTTAGGTTAGCCATGAACTTTCGTGGCAAACATAGGCCCATGCAGGCGTCAATTTCGCATGCAATATTCGAGTGACTGTGATGCACGAACAACAACGTAGACCTCTGGTCCTAAGTCATTAGATAATGCCTCGTTGCTAGCAACTCGCAAGAACTTAAAAGAAAATTCACCTCTCTCTCGACCCTCGTACACAATGGTGTCATTTTCGAGGTTAATTCTTATCGCAAGAACTTAAAGAAGCAAACTCTTTCTGTTTGGTAATAGACAGAAAGCAATCTATGTCTATTCTCGAGGTTAATTCACAATGCAAGTACCGTCCAATGTTCATTTGGGGTTTGGAGCAAAGGTGTGTTATGTTACTTCCAGTGACCTCTACAACATTTCATTTCTCGTCCGTTTGTAGGATTATCTTCAGTACTTTGTGGATCGTTGGATCTTCTCCTCTTGAATTTTCCAATATTATGGACATATGCCATGTTCCATTTCATGCTCGAAGATCCCGATGGTGATTTAAACGGGTTACAGTGTGCAATTATCAGTCTCTCCAAGATCCGACGTGATTGCAGAAAACTAGAGAGGAATTTCCTAGTTAATGCGGTACAATGTCTCGACTAGTAATGCAAAATCTTAAACAAAGACCTGGAAGTCCTTGAAAAATCTCAAATTTTAACGGGGCGCTTTCAACAACGGTAACCAACACATCTACATAAGCCAACTCCGTCGAATGTTGATACACAGCCAGCTAATACACTTCACTCTCTAAAGAAAAAATGGGACGAGTCCTTTTTCTGTTTTCATTCCTCATTGGAATACAAGCCGTTAACTTATCCTTTTTCTCTACTTCCTCTATAGGGGTAGCAACGCCCTGTCGTCCTGATCAAAAGTCTGACCTGCTTCAATTCATGAACGCAATAATGCCGAATAATTCGACATCCTTCTTCTGTCAAAGGGATGGCATTTTGCTCAGTAGACCAAAGATGCTGTCCTGGAAGGCTGACATGGATTGTTGCTCATGGGACGGAGTCATGTGCGATCACATGACAGGTCATGTGATTCGCCTTGAAGTTGGCTGCTACCTCCCGATCCCGACCTGCTACTCCTCCACAGGGTCTTCAAACAGCACTGAACTATCCACATTGGGTCCGCTCACTCGTTCTTCTCCAGACAAAGCAGGAGGGCTATCAGGGTTGAACTCGAACTTGCTGCTTCAAAATTTGACCAAGTTAAGAGTCCTCATTCTCGATGGGTTAAACATGTCTGGCATTGACGTGAGTCACTTAATGAATCTCTCTCCATCTCTGGAAGTCCTCAGCCTCAGTTCCTGTAAATTGCGCGGCACGTTTGCAGCAAACATTTTCCTTTTGCCAAAGCTGACATGTCTCAATTTATCGGGCAACAAGGAGCTTGCGGGTTACTTACCCGAATCAAATTGGAATAGCTCTTTGAAGGTTTTGGACTTGTCCTCCACAATCTTCTCTGGAGTATTACCAGAGTCCATTGGCAACCTGCATTCTCTGGAGATACTCCGGCTACAACATTGTAATTTCACTGGCTCTATTCCATCGTCACTCGGTAACCTAATACGACTCACCAGATTGGAACTCTCGTTCAATGAGCTTAGTGGTCAGGTTCCTCCAACTCTGTCAAAACTTGATCGGCTCACTCTGCTCGATCTTTCATGCAACAATTTCCTAGGTCCAATACCTGATGTCTTCGATAACAAGACACAACTTCAAAAGCTGCTTTTCTCACATAACCACTTCGCGGGCCCTATTCCTCCGAGCATGAAAAATCTTTCCAATCTAGAAAAACTTGACATTTCCAATAACCTCATTGGTGGGTCTATACCCTCATCACTGTTCTCTCTTCCATCCTTGACGAGCCTAGACCTCAGTAACAATGGGCTGAGTGGTCACATGGACGAGTTCCTTGCTGCACCCTCATTAGACCATATTGACCTGAGTGGTAATCAGTTGCGTGGCTCAATCCCGAGCTCCATTTTTCAGCTTGGGAACCTCACTCACTTGAGTATCTCAGCAAATAACCTGACCAGTGTTCTAGACCTACGATTGCTCTCGAGACTCAAAAGTCTAAATTATCTTGATCTTTCGGACAACATTTTGTCACTGAGCAATAGCAAAAATGTCGATCATGTCTTGCTGAATCTTTCAACAGTCAGTCTTTCTGGGTGCAATATTACTGCAATCCCTGCATTCTTGAGAAATTCAACTAGCGTGGAGTGGATAGACCTGTCACGCAACAAAATTTACGGCGATATCCCGCCATGGATGTGGGATGTTGGGACTGGGTCATTGTCTTATCTCAATATCTCTCACAACTTCCTCACTGGCTTCAAACAAGTGCCATGGGAAAATCTTTTAATCCTCGACCTGCATTCGAACTTGATCCAAGGGCCATTTCTACCTCCATCACTTCCGAATTCAGTTCTCATCTTCTCGCTGGCTAGCAATCAAGTGACTGGCTATATTTCTGGTTCTATTTGTGAAATGAAGGACCTACAAATTCTTGACCTCTCTGGTAACAATTTCACTGGAACAATCCCTCAATGTCTAGGGAACATAAGCGACAGCCTTTTGGTGTTGGATCTGAGAGAAAATGGACTTTCCGGCGCAATCGCACTCACATTTGGTGAAGATGCTGCCCTGAAAAGTCTTCACCTCAGTGAAAACAATTTTGAAGGCCTGTTACCGCGCTCTGTAATCAATTGCAAGCAACTTGAAGTGCTGGATCTCGGTGGTAACAACTTGAACGACACTTTCCCAAAATGGTTGGATACACTTCCTAGCCTGCAGGTCTTGGTCTTGCGATCAAACAGACTCCACGGCTCCATAGGCAACCCTGGAACTGAATTTCCCTTTCTGCAGTTGCACATTCTCGACCTTTCCTCCAATGAGCTCACCGGTCCCTTGCCCAGCGCCTACTTTGTAAACCTGAAAGCAATGATGTCGACTGATCAGGATGAATCAGAGTTGCGATACATAGACCAAGGTTACTACCAGGATTCCATGAATGCGACAATGAAAGGACTTGACATGTATTTCCCTAAAATCCTAGAGATCCTGACGACTATTGATCTATCAAGCAACAAGTTCCAAGGAACGATTCCTGATGTAATAGGAGAGCTAGGACTACTCAAGGGGCTCAACCTTTCTCATAATGATCTCGAAGGCCATATACCATCATCTTTGGGCAACCTTTCCAAGCTTGAAGGGTTGGATCTTTCTTCAAATGAGCTTAGCGGAACGATACCAACCGAATTGACAAATCTCACATCGCTGGAGGTCCTAAATGTCTCTTCCAATCAACTAACAGGACCGATTCCTCAAGGGAACCAATTCAACACATTTCAAGCTGAATCCTATCGTGGGAACCCAGGATTGTGCGGATTTCCATTGTCCGAATCTTGTACTAATTCCAGGGCGCCGGGGGAGTTTCCTGTCCTGCCTGAAGGCAGGGTTCACTCGTCCTTTGCAGATTTTCTCGAACCAGAGGCCGTGGAAATAGGATTAGCATGTGGCATAGTGCTCGGACTGGTCATGAGTAACTTGCCATATCTTAGATCTTTTCTGCGAGCAAAGAGGGGGAGTCGGAAAGATTTCTAGGAAACATATTTCTCCAATTCTAGGTGATTAATGTTGCTGTATAAAATAGACTAAAAGTGCAAAGCAGTGTTGCTCAATCGCGTGAATCGTTCACGCGAATCGTGAATCTTAGGACTTGTAAAAAGTTGTGGAATAACTACAAAAAATAATATTCCGTACAAAAAACATATATTTTATGTTGCAAAGACACACAGAAAAGTTCGTATACGCATCATAGCCGTGAATATGAGCCTCCATCGTCGTCGTTCACCAGAAAATTCAACACCAGCGACTCGTTTGCAAGCCAAAGAGCAACGTTAGAGACGTAAACAGGCGTCGACGTGCAAGTAATTTGGGGGGCTGTTTCACAAATCATAAGTTAAAGAGACTCAAAAATGATAAATTTGACTTGATCAAATAAACTAAAAGATTCTATATACTCCAATTGAGTATCAAGGCTTCTATGCTTTTTAATGATTTGAGCTGCTCATAATGAAATACAATTGAACTACAAAACCTAATGTAAAAATTTACCACTCTAATAAAAATTGGGAAAGTTACCTAAAAAGTCCTAAACCTATCGTAATTATGTCAATTTAATCATAAACCTTTTTTAACCAATTGAGTCCTAAACTTTTCATATTTGTGTTAATTCAGTCTATCCAACCAATATTGGCCGGCCATACTGACGTGAACATTTTTTTAATAATTTTTTTTTTAAAATATCTTTTGAATATTTTTTTTTCTTTACTTTACTTTTTTATAACTTAGGGCCAGTGAGGGTCACTAGCCCCAAGCAAGGGCCTTGCGGCCTCGCCCAGATTGGGCTAGGCTATTGCAACCCTCACTCAAGGGCAGCAAGGGCCACGACGCCCTCCCTTGGTGCTAGCAAGGGTCGTCGGCCCTAAATTTAAAAAAAACAAGTATAGAAAAGAAAAAGGAAAAAAAATTCAAAAAATATTGAAATATTATTTAAAATGTCTACATTAGTACCAACTATGCCACGTTAAC
>BCNH02000006.1:31938555-31951566 GCA_001662345.2 Metrosideros polymorpha var. glaberrima | reverse complement strand
AAAATATCTTTTGAATATTTTTTTTTTCTTTACTTTACTTTTTTTTAACTTAGGGCCAATGAGGGTCACTAGCCCCAAGCAAGGGCCTTGCGGCCTCGCCCAGATTGGGCTAGGCTATTGCAACCCTCACTCAAGGGCGGCAAGGGCCACGACGCCCTCCCTTGGTGCTAGCAAGGGTCGTCGGCCCTAAATTTAAAAAAAAACAAGTATAGAAAAGAAAAAGGAAAAAAATTCAAAAAATATTGAAATATTATTTAAAATGTCTACATTAGTACCAACTATGCCACGTTAACGGTGGCTAGCTAAAATTGGTGGGATGAACTGAATTGGTACAAATGTAATTTAAGACTTGATTAGTAAAAAAAAGTTTATGATTGAATTGACACAATTATAAGAAGTTTATGATTTTTGTGATAATTTTTTCAGTAAAAATTCATATTAAGAAAACAAGAGAAAATAAAAAGTCACCCAACAACCTTTTTTTTTTTTTTGTTCGAAACCCAATTACTCTAATTAGATCGCAATCATAGGCAACACTCCGCGGCGACAACGGGACTTTCCGGTAGTGGCAAATGCATCATGCCGGTCAATCGTGAGAGCCACAACGACAGCTTCGCGTGGGTTTGCTTATCTTGCTTTGTGGCAGTACGAGGGGAATACTCATGGTACACTTGCGGACTTCATAACCCTACATGTCTCCCTTATAGACCGAGAACTAGACATGAAAGCTTACGATCATTATCAGAAAAATTACCAAAAAAATTATAAATTTATTATAATTATATCAATTTAGTTATAAATATTTTTTTTGGTCTTTTTAGTTCTAAACCTTTTGCATTTGTGCCAATTCAATCTATTTGGCTAGTCAGCACTGACATGGTGTCCCACGTCACTGACGCGAATAATTTTTAAATATTTTTTTGATTTTTGATTTTTGATTTTTGATTTTTGATTTTTGATTTTTGATTTTTGATTTTTGATTTTTGATTTTTGATTTTTGATTTCTTTTTTCTTTTGTTTCTTTTCTTTTCTTTTCTTTCTTTCTTTCTATTTTTTTTTCTTCCTACTGGTTGGCGACAGGCAACGGTCGGCAACCACAGCTCGCCGACCAGTAAGAAGAAAAAAAAAAGAAACTGAAAGAAAGAAAAGACAAAAGCAAATAAAAAGAAAAAAATTCAAAAAATATTAGAATATTATTAAAAATTATCCACGTCAACGCCAAATGGACCAAATTGCACAAATACTAAAGGTTTAGAACTAAATTAGCAAAAAAAAAAGATTTAGAATTGAATTGATATAATTACAATAGGTTTAGGATTATGACAAAAAAAAAATAGATTTGGGATTTTTTGTTAATTTTCCGATCATTAACAATTTATCTATCTTTCCTTTTCGTATTCCTGTGCTAATTAGGACGAGACCTGTGGTCGCTCAAATCCAGAGAAGACATAAGTTTCGAAAGATCGGACCGACATCTCTTGGTCAAAGTCAGTCCCTCCTAGAGGTGACAAATGATGAGTTGGGCGAACCATAAATGGATTTATTTACTTACTAAACAATTTAGATGGCACATACCCAATTCAATCCAGATCCATCCACATAACCCATCAAAAAAATAGAGAAAAATACCCAACAAATCTAAAAAAATAAATAAAGGAAAAATAAAAGAAATCTGCAAAAATTAATGAAAATCCTTTCTTGTCCTTAAAACTAACCTACAAAAAAAACAAAAAAAACCACGTCCCCCTGAGGCTTCAGCTTTACCAAATACGAAGATGAGGATCAACGCTTGAGCTTCTTCTTCTCCTTGACGATCGCCGAAACCGCAACGATGGAGGACAGTTCGCGATCCCAAGCAGAGGGGGCGGGGACAGACATGGAGAGAGATATCAGACGAAGCATCCGATGGATGCATGGAAATCGAAGGCGAACTTGTTGGAGGCCATCGAAGGGCTGTTTTTTTCCCAGCGAAGGAGCCGGAGTGATGAATTGCCCGAATTGAAGAGAAAGCCGCGGTTAGACCTATCAAACGGGTGGGTCAGATTGGATCGAAAATGCTCCGACTCATATTAACTCATTTCCATACAATACAAATCTAATGTCTCATACCCAATCTGACACATATTGCTAAAACACTCAAATACTAAATCCAATTTAAAAAAAAAATTGTTTCTTATAAATTAAAAAAAAATACATTGCTAAAATAGTGTGAACAATTTTTATAATCTTTTTAAAATTCTGATTTTTTTGTTTTTTGTTTTTTCTCTTCTTCTTCTTCTTCTTTTTTTCCTTCTACGTCCAGCGACCAACAACGACCAGTGATGGTGGTGACTGGCGGTGATCGCCACCCAGCAACGGTGGTGACAATGACCAGTGGCTGGCGATGACCGACTACCAGCGACTCTTGCCGGATTTCCCAAAAATATAAATACAAATATAATAAAATAAACTATGAAAAATCAGAAAATTAAAAGATTTTAAAGAATGAGTTGTTTATGACTCACTTAAACTTATTAGATAATTAAATCATTTATGACCCATTTAAACTTGTTTTTAAAACTTAAGGCAGCCCATTTATGACCCATACCCTTAAATACGGGTTCTAAACCCATTTTGCAACCTCTAGCCGCAGTCAACTTCTCTGGGACATTGTCGTTGAGCAGCAGTGGTGGCGGGCAACTCCTGAGGTTGGCCAGAGGCGAATGGTGTGATTATTTTGTCCATTGCACGAGGGAGAGATGAAGATTGTTGCTTGATTGCGGGACTGTCGCCAACGAGACCGTCGCTATTGCTGGCAATGCCACCGGCGGAGGGGCACTATCAGTAGCGGTGCTCTTCGCTCTTTCCCCTCTCTTCTTCGACGTCAAGTTCTCCGATTCTTTTTTTAATCTTCAGCTAATAACCTTTTTGGGCTTAAATAGGCTTGTTTTTAGACCTACTAAGACTCACATCTATGAACCCAGTTTAACCCGTTTAAAATTTTCAAACAACACATATCACCTGCCCCTTGATTTTGATTTTAAAAAATGGGCCATGAACTCATTTTTTGCCAGCTCTACTCATAACTAGGTCATCGCTTGGTGCACGTCACTATCGCGCTAGCAATTTAAGTTCGTTTGGGCTTCTTCCATTCAAGACTTCCGATGTCGCATTGGTCAACATCAGTTCCGGTCCGAAAAGTGTCCGAAAGCTTTGTGGTCCATATGACCATAACTACGTATTCCCGAGCATACCCAGATGCCCGCATGACCCGACCTGGACGAATCAAACGTTTGCATCCATTTGAATTTGGTTTCGAATCATCATTCCTTTCTTCGATCTGCGTCGATGCTTTTGGGTCGATTTGTTTAAACGAAGGGGAGGAAAAGAAACACGTGCGATCACAGACTTAAAGAAAGCAACGAAACCTCACAAGCCAGCCATCCCTTCGTCTTATGACAAATTACAAATTGAAACAATGATTGTAAATTGAAAAAAAAAAAAACATAAACCAAGCCTTGTCTATATACACACAATCACACAAAAAATCCGGGGCACACCATAGGAGAAAAAAAAAATGAGTGTATGCATGTGGGAAAAAGAAAAAAAAACCGAGCATGATTAAAGAAAAATGAAACAGTCCAACGAGATGAGTGGATTGTTAAGGTCCTCGACGGAGTCAATCATGTCATGGTCAGCCAAAACTCTCTGGGCAATTTCACCAAATTTGGGACCGATTTTACGAGAAAGGAGAGTCTCGGAATGCACCAAACCGGGTCGGATCGGACGATTCGGATTGTTAATCGGGCTCGGAGGCCTAATAACATTCTCTCTCCTCGAATTCGTGCCCACGTAATTACTAGGAGCACTAACCTTAGTGGTTGCCACCAAACGCTTGCTGCCACCATCGTCGCTCACCGTATTCACCAAGATGCCCCTGCATTTCTCTCCTCCATCAAATCTCCTACTAGGTGATGGGGACCTCAAGGTCCTCCTAGGAAAAGAATGCGCAGAAATTGGTAATGACCCGTCGGACTGATCGGCCCTGAAGCTCTTTTGCCGGGTCAAATGCGGCGAGCTCGCTCGAGTTCTCTTTTGAGCCGCGTTCACGGCCGAGTTCGAGGGCATCGCGTGCCTCGACGGCGCCGCGAGTCTCGGCTTGGCCGGCGACCCCAGCTCCACGTCAGGGAATTTATCCGCCAGGGACAATAGGGAATTCACCTTGAGCGAGTTGATTTGGAGTATGTGCGAATTCTCCTTGGCGCAAGACCACAGGAAGTCGTTGGAAAACGACCGGTCCTTCGAGCTCAGGGCGGAGGATGCGGTGGACAACGAAGACAAGCATGAGACGCCGCTGGCGGTGAAGGAAGAACAAGAGGATTTGGAAGGGGAATGAGGGGAGGGTGAGATTCGATTGGAGTGAGGGAGGGGTGTCGTCTTGGGTGGCTGTTGGGAGATCACGAGCTTGTCTTGAACGAGGTTGTCGTTGCCACACGGATCTGGCGGTTCTTGTGGGAAGGAACGATGCCTTTGGGGACTGCATTTGCTGAAGCAAGAACCCATGATGTCGGTCGGACGAATTTCTGGTGTAAAGGGGTTGGAAACCATAGGTTGATAGGTGGCGAAGACGACATATATTAATGTTGCATCGTTTGAAAATAGGAATTATTGAGGGGGGAAAGGCGGGTGGGGTTAGGCTTTTGCTTTAGCTTTTTCCTTTCTTTTGCCTTTTCAGCTCATTTGAATTCGCTTGCCGGGAATGTGGACCGTTGCGCAACGTTAATGTATGCTTGGGTGATGATGGCTCTCTTCCAATGGAAATTCTCAGACATGCTGGGCCGATGTGAATGAAATCTACAAATACAATACAATGAAAATTTAGGAGGAGTAGATCCTTAAATTCAAGATCTATTATTCTTTGGATCCGTGCTCTTTCTTTTCAGATAAATAACTAAATCATTCGTGGATCGATAAATTGAGGAGAACGTTATTTTTCTAATTGAAATAGACATTGCTTACGGAAGCATGAAAAAGGCGAGGAGGTTAATTTCGCAAGCTTTGATTGATGGTTGTTAGTTGATATGGCCATGATCGACCGATTGGACCCTTGTATCTTTTTTATCTCTTTTTTCTTTTTCCCCTTTGCCTATTCAATCAACAATTCTATCTCTTTCAATCAAAAGGCAATTCAAAGATTTCTTACGGGCAGCATTTGTGATCTGCACAAATAAGAACTTAGAATAAAATTCGGGTTTTCCGTATTAAGTGTAACGACACAATATAAATTTAAATTTTAGTCTCTTTCGAAGATACTAAGATTGATAAACATAAATAATACAAAAACAGATTCACAAGTTCTCATTAACAAAAATTAAATTGAGAAAGTGGTGGCAAGTTGTCAATACTCGATTAGATGATAGACATTGATTTGTGCCTCGAAAATTCAAAGTGCCACAAAAGAACGTCAAGGACCATTTGATATTGCCAAATTGTTGAAATAAAGTCGCGAATCCTATAGCACTTTAGGGTGCCTCGTAACTTGGGGGCCTCATATGGATTCTCAATATTTGGTTACGAGAATACCTCACCACAGAAGAAATAGTAAGCTACCTCAAGGCATCCGTGACTTGTCCTGCAATCAGGTGGGCTCCGTCAATACTTTCTTTGTGTTTTACATTTAGGAGATCTCGAGATCTTAACAAGGCCTCAGATGAAGCCTTTCTAAAGACTTTGTCAGGTCCATGCCTCAAAAGAACGTCAAGGACCATTTGATATTGTGAAATTGTTGAAATAAAGTCGCAAATCCTATAGCACTTCAATGTTACTCACTAAGAGATGATTGAATTGCGCCATGTATATAATCATTTTTCATTTTCTTGGTTAATTTTGATTGAAATAAAAAGTTCATAAACATTTCTCATTCATTAGTTCATTACATCGACAGGTTAGTAGATACAGTCACAAACAGTAGAAATTAACGGTTTTGTTTGGATGGGCTTTCCCTTTTCTTACTTTTTGCTTAGGGTGCGTTTGCTTCGTTGAAAAATATTTTTCGAAAAATGATCGCTTATATTGTTTAGAAAAATTAGTCAACAAAGAACATTTTCATCATCAATAACAATTTGTGCCTAATTATTTTTATGGGTGATGAAAATACTTTCTATTCGTTTATTTTTCTAAACGATATAAGTAATTATATTTTTAAAACTATTTTTTGAATCACTTATTTTTCTCGAAATAAATCCACCCTTAATATAAACATTGCGACTTATGCACTTTGACCTTTCTAAAAGTATGGAACACTTGAAATGTTCATTACATACAAAAGCCGACACGTGTTTCAGTTCCAATATAATTTTTTCATATTATTTAGAAATTTAATTAATATTTTAGATCGTGCAAAGAGTACTTTTTTTTGTTTTCTCTTAAACCCAAACGAACATTCACATCTCTTTTGTCTCCTCTCAGCTCCACAATAAATAATAATGCAATATCATTCCCTATTTTTTTTCTTACAACCCAACGGCACCAGCATGATTTATTTATCTAGAGACCCGACATCGGCGAATGAAATTATTTAAATATAAAATGTTGCTGATAATAAAAATATTTTTCATCAACTAGTTATTTCAAGTAACACAAACACTAATTTTCGACAAAATATATTCCAAATTAATTAATTTTGGCGAAACAAGCGGAGTTTAAAAAGAAAATTCTAGACTTTCATTTTTATTTATTGCTTGTCTGTTTGGGGGTAAACGCCATACGCCATGGGCAAGTTTTCTTAATCTAGCGGGGACGCCCAAAAAATGGCATATCCGACTTTGTCTTCAATGAGTTTTTTTTTTTTCTATATTTTCTTTTCCAATTTTTTATTTTTGGGTTAAAACCCAAAATTGGTTCATCTATAACAAATTTATCCCAAATTAATTTTTTGATCATAAAAAACCTTAAACCGATACACATGGGACAAATTTGTCCAAACTAATTTTTTTATCATAAAAAATCTCAAACCGGTAGATTTGTGATAAATTTACCACAAACTTATTTTTTTTAAATAACAATAATAACTTAGTTGATGTTTCTTCAATTAGTTCATTTTTTAATGATAGGGCTCAGTTCATCTTCTTCGACAAATCCAAAAATTTGGGGTGAATTTGTTACAAGTGTACCGGTTTATGATTTTTCATGAACAAAAAGTTCATTTGGGATAAATTTGTCACATGTGTACTAGTTTGAAACTTTTTGTGGTGAAAAAATTAAGTCGGCGTAAATTTATCGCATATGTACTAATTTGAGATTTTTCTTGGTAATAACATTTTATTTTTTTTACAAAAGGAAATTCATTCACTTGAAGAAGGACAAAGTATACTCCCCTGATCACTCGGGTGTTTTTTTATTATCAAATTTGTATTTTACGCGATAGAGCTAATAATCAAACGTTCGAGCATGTCAGCTCCATATCGGCGATTTTTTTTAATTAACGTGTAATCTTCTCCCTCTCTCTTTTCCCTCACGTTTTGCACAAGATTGCCATTTCTGTATCGCCAGTCGCCATCTCCAGCATCAACGAACTTCAACAACTGGTCAAAACGACATCACCAACCTCTGCCCAGAGAAAGCAAAACGACAACGACTCTCTCTCTCTCTCTCTCTCTCTCTCTCTCTCTCGTCTCTGCTAGTTCAAGTTGTTTCCTCTGTTCACCGACTGCTGCATAGACACCGCCGTTTTGTTTTCTGTTTCTGCGCGCTCTGCTTCTCCATGTTAGCTAGACCCATCAACGATGGCAAAAGTAAGGGGGGTGGGGGAATTGAAACAAAAAAGAGAAAAAGGGAAATTAAAAAGTCCCATGTTCGTTTCACCCAGAAAGTGCGGAAAGTTGATCGAAACTAGAATTGGTGGGCGTGACTCGCACCTGGAAATGAAACTGAGACAGGAGATGCAATCTGCAACCCCCGGAAAAGGAAAACGGGAAAAGCAGCGGATTAATTTAAGTGAGACTGAGATTCCCTGAAAGCGAATTCTACACACAGCAGCAGCAGCAGCAACAACAAGAAACTGGAAAAAAAAATTTAAAAAAAAGCGCAGAACCGCGAGCAGGCGATTGCTAATTTGGTAGGGGAACGATCCTCTCGGTCGCCCATGGAACCGCCGTCTTCTTCTTGTTTTTCTGGGTCTGAAACGCTTGAGAAGGAGATGAAATGCAAGAAGCTGCGACACAACTCGCAGCGAGATCCCACATCATCCTCTTCACTGATCTCTTCTTCGGTGGGATCACCCCTCCAGCTTTCCTGAGCTTCTTCAGCTGGGGCTCTTCATGCTCCTTCGCCCTTTCTCCCATCTCCTCCTCCTCCTCCTGAGCTCGTTGCTGCTCCTCCGAGTTGCTCTTTTCGAATGCGAGTGAAGCTGATCTGATTACTCTCTGCACCAAACCCCGCTCTTTTATAAGCGGGAGGGAAGGCAAATTGGGAAGAGAGTGTGCTTTTTTCTTCGTCTCTTCTTCTTTCCTTATCCCAATACAAGACAGAAAGATGTACTCTCGCTCCGCATGATGATGCAATGGGACAGGTTGCGTCAATCTAGATTTCGGACCTACCTATAGAAGCGAGCCGCTCTCAGCATTTTCAACCTCATCAAAAATATTTCCACGTAAAAGGGTAAGGACCGACGATCAGCACTAAAGATTTCTTCATGTGAATCCAAAAGTTTGAGGTTGACGAGCATGACATCGCTTGCCGTGGACCGGACGTTTTGAAGGCGCGATTAGCTAACTATGTCTGCGTATTTTGAAGATTTTAGGTATTTAGGGTTCTTGAGGTACACTAATGATGTGGTTTGTCTTTTTTCCTAACTCGAAACACCCGAAATTTGCATAATGTGAATGTTAACACGTGGATTGATATATAATTTTTTTTATATATTTTTAAAATTTTGTTACGGAAGTAAAAAGTTGCTTATTATTCTTTTAAGAAACACAACAATTAGGCCTTTAGATTAGATATTCATGCTAACCTGGCTCACCATCAATTCAGCTAAATCCAACATATTCTAACAAGGACATCAACTTAATTCGTCCATGTGATTTGAATTTTGTTTGCAAGTGCGACATCATTTGCCCTCCTAATCATCCACTAAATCATCTCACAATTCGGTTCACGACACAATTATTAGACCCCGGCGTCTATTGAAGATTCATACTGTTTCACATAGCATTGTCTCTCGTGATTTTATTTTATTTTTTTGACTTTTGCCACCCCTAGGGTTATCATTGCTTTACAATAAGTTAAATAATATAGAGCTAGTTTGGTACATGTTACGTCACGTAGGACCCAAATTTTCTTCTCTCTCTGTCTTTTTTGTTTTGGAAAAGTTGGGTCATGGTTTCATTCCACTGGATAGAGCCTAGAGGCAAGCAAAAGGGACCCGTCAGTTGGGAGTCCAAACTCGAAGATGAGGAAACTTCTGCGAGTTGAGTTCCAATCTCCAAATTAGAAATTTCTTGCAAAAAAGAGGGGTTTGTAGTTCCTTTCTTTTTGCCAACTATGATTAGAGTTTTAATTGACAATACATTTCTTGCAATTATTTTTTTAGGATCCACCTATAACAGCTGCAAAACCTGAGAGATTTAACAAGATTATCAAAATTAAACTTTAATGATATGTGGTATGCACATAACACAAACTTGTTTCGCTACACCAGCGAGGTAATTGCCGGGTAGTTTGATCCTCAAATCTCACTAGGAATGGGACCACCCTCCTCTCTCGGGTCGTCTTAATTGATTCGAGGGCCCGTGCCAATCGGACGTACTATCAATTTGCCAAAAATGATTATAAAATCTCATCTAATGGTCACTGGTATGTTGAAAAAAACCATAGCTGACGATATGACATGTCAATCCACAGTATGCATTCGTCCATGAAGTAGGGTATGTTGATGTTAGGTGGGGTTTGTGATGACATCAAAAGAATTCTTGAAGGGTCCTACCTTGGTGACTTCTAAAATCAATATCTAGATTATCCTTGGGACACTTCTTGTGCCATTTCCAGGAATTTTCCTAGGAACAAAGTTCTTTAATGGATGGTAGCGAAGAGATTATCATAAATAAATAAAAATTGTTCAAGAAAGTAAAAGCTTAGTAAGTGGCTAACAACTAAAAGTGCGTAATGTAAAATAGGATCTATTTCGATCATTCTTCTAAGCCAAATTAAAGCTCCTTAACCCCTCCTTAGGCGACTCAACTGTCCGTATTTCTTCTATTTTCATATGATTATTTCCATTTTTATGAATGGTCGTGTAAAAACTATTTTACACCCGCGATGTATACAACAAACATCCATACGGTAATCCTAGATTCACCAAATGATATCGTTGGTTGGCCTCAAATCCTTAGTCATTAACTGCGAAAAAGAGAAACCCCTTCACGGTTGCTTTCATCATTTTGGAGATTGAGACACCAGGAATGCCATAAATTTTATATAGAGATCACCTGAGTGTCGTTACTTTTTTTTTTTACTCACTTGAGTGTCGCATCACTGAAAATCCAACATGGACGTCGAAAAAGCACACGTGTCCGGCATCCACGTGTGCTATTTCGACATCTACGTCGGATTTTTCGACATCCACGTGTATTTTTTTGGCATTCACGTCGAATTCCCGACAATGTAACATTCAAGTGAGAGTTTTTAAAAAATTATTGCACTCACGTGAGCTAAAAAAAATTATAACACTCAAGTAATTTTCATACAAAATTTATGACATTTTTAATGTCTTTCTCCTATCGTTTTGGGGATAAGAAAACTTTCATGGTTGCTTTCATTGATTTTTTCTATCATTGTAGCTGGAAAGGGTGCTTCTTTCTTTCCCTTTAAAAAATAATTCAAGATTTCTTTTTCATTTATTCATTTTTGGCTAAATGTCGTCCACAAATTTTGTCAATTCTGGCGCCGGCAGAGCGCCAAAAAGGTCATTTCCAGCTGTCTGAAAGTAGATGTTTTTCTTAATTTTTTTGCAAATCTTAATTTATTTTTTCGTTAAAAAAAGAAGGCATTAGCCTAAAAAAGGAAAAGGATGGAAATCTATTCTACTGACCGCTCGGATTTTTTCATTATCATTTTGAATTCCACGCAAGAGAGTAAGCAAAAGTTAGAGCATGTTAGCTCTCAGAACTAATCAACCTTCAGTGAAAATAATATGGGAAATTGCACATTTGCACCCAGGTTTTTTTTTTTGGCAACAAAGCATAAACCCAGGTTTATTTCCTTGTTTTTTTCTTTGGCCATAGCATAAATTCGGGTTCAAAGATACCGAATTTGAGGAGGAGGAGGATAGTATTTTAACTGTCATAACAGGAATTTATGACTTTTTTTATACTTTCTGACTTTAATTGGCTGGATTGTACTGAATTGATAGCAATATGAAAATATTTATGACTAAATTAGTTCAATTGAAATATTTTAAAACTGAATTGATATCAATGCAATATGTTTATAACTTTTTTATACTTTTCCCATCTAGTGAAGATTCATGCGAGAGTGGGATCTATTTCATACAATCTTGACTTTGGGGCCCCTAAGATCATTGCTTAATGTTAAGTTTTCTATCACGAATGACATAGAGATATTTTTGGCACATGTGATGTCGCGTACGACCTCTCTTTCTACTCCCCCTCTCTTTTTCGTTTTGGAAAAGTTGGGTCATGGTGTCACTCTACCGGATGGTGGCTAGAGGTAGTCAAGAGGGACACGTCGGGTGGAGTCCAAACTCGAAGATGGGGGTAACTTCCATGAATTGAATTCCAATCTCCAATTCAGAAATTCCTTTTGGCCTAAGGTTTCTTATCGACAAGATGACACCTCCAAAGAGAGGGCCTTGTGGCTAACTGTATTGTATTGCATCCAAGCTCTGAGTGCCAAAGCTCCACAAATATTTTAGTGCTAGCAAAAACCTAGGAAAGTTGCGAACTCCAATTTCTTTCTTTTTCTCATGATCATTAGTTCTAATTCTTTTCTTTTTTGGTTAACTACCATTGGGGCTCCATTTATTTCGCGAAAAATAATTTCCTAAAAACAACCGATATATCCCTTACAAAAATGAATAAACGAAAAAGATTTTTGTTGTCTATGGAAATATTTAAACATAAATTGTTGCCGATATTGAAAATAATTTTCATTGACTAACTATTTCAAATGATTATTATCAGGAAAATGTCTTCTATATTATTCATTTTTCGTTAATTGTAATGGATGACCCATGAAACCATAATCTGTTGATATACGGCGTAGATCTGGATGATTGATGGAAAAAAACACCAAACATATCCCAAACTTCTCGCTCCCACTAGCCGGCTAATGGAAATAGATTGACTACCGGAGATATTCTTCGTTTGCACAGGTTTGTAAACGAATGCATGAGTGATACCAATTGCCAAGTACTCGGTAAATTAGAGACCACAATATCAATCGAACTTAAACCCTTGTATAAGTATGCAGTTTCAGAAAGCACAACAATCGAAATGGGCTGTTCATATTTGTAGCAGATCTATTCCCATGTTCCGTTCCTTCCATTTTTTTAGTCATTTCTTGGGCAAAATCTCCCAACTATATTTGAAAATGAATTTTTTATCCGTAATAAAGAAAGCTTTCTTAAAGTTCCACTCCTTCCTCCCTCTAAATGAAGAAAGACTTATCATAAATCATCGGTTAGATTAGTCCAACCAAAAAGATATGAAACTTTTTGGCCATTGTTTAAGAGTTGTCAAGCTTGGACCGACTTAAGTAAAGACTAGCTTCCTATAAAGATTCTTCACTGCACACTGTCCATATATCTCTTTTCAGGGAAAAGTACTATACAAGTGCCATAATTTGGTATGGGTGAACACTTTAGTGCTACAAATTCTAAAATGTACACTTAAATGCTACTTTTTTTGAAAAAATGACACTTAAGTGCCAAGTCCGGCGAGCCTAATCGAAAATCTGACGTTGCCTTATTTTATTAATATTTAAAGCCTACATGGCTTGTCGGTGCTAATGTGA
>BCNH02000006.1:31926587-31938514 GCA_001662345.2 Metrosideros polymorpha var. glaberrima | reverse complement strand
TATCCTCATTGGCCATTGTTGTCAGTAGTCACCAGAATTTCATGAACATGAAAGAACACAACAAAGGAAAGGGAGATTCAGTGATTGGAGCCAATGATTTATATCTCAAAATTTTCATCGATGATTTACGGCTCTATTTCTACCCCATTCAACGAATCAATGATTTTTTTTATTGACCAATAACTGGAGAAATATCACTGATCGACTCAGAGGTATTTTGTCAAACATGTTACATGCAGTCAAACAGAGAATGGTCGAGAAGCACAATAACCTCAAATTAGAGACCAAATCCACACAGAATGGCCATGGTGACCGGTCAAGGCCAAGAAGAAGAAAGAAAAAGAAAAAAAGAAAAAAAAAAGGATAAAGGGAAAATTATTTAAAAAATTCGAAATTATTAAAAAATTATTAAAAATCATCCACGTCAACACTCCGGCATCCACGTCAGCAATCCAAAGCGATTTTTCGACCAATTTTGGCCAGATGGACTGAATTGATACCAATGTAAAAAGATTTAAGACTAAATTGATCCAATTGAAAGGTTTATGACTGAATTGGTACCAATGCAATAGGTTTAAGACTTTTTTGGTACTTTTCCCGATGTTTTAATCAAAGATTTCATGACAAAGATACCTCATATTCCTCCCGTTTACAAATAAACATTTGAGATTTTATGACTGCTTGCGCAAAAAAATACTTTCCATGAACGATATATGTGATTAAGCTACGGATAGTAATCCTAGAATCACTAAATCAAATCGCCGGCCAGCCTCAAGTGCTTGGTCATTAATAACTGCATAGAACACAAACACCCTTCATGGTGGCTTCATCGTTTTTGGATTAGAGAACCTTCGTGGTTACTTTCAGTAATGAAAAAATGGTGCAACTGGTCCTTGAACTTTAGCTCAATGTGTAATATTGTCTCAAAATTTTTAATTTGTTTGATGTGGTTTATAAACTTTAGCCCAATATGCAATGTCATCCCTCAACTTTTTATATAGTCAATGTGGTCCATAAACTTTTGCTACTTATTCAATTCAGTCCTTCAACTATATGAAAATGTTCAACGTTAACCATGAACTTGAATTCATAGAAGGATGACATTGAATGTTTCCATGTAGTCTGGAGACTAGATTGAGCCTTTACCAAAAATTCAAGCACTGCATTGAACAAATCAAAAGTTCATGGACGACATTGCACATTGGGCTAAAATTCATGAACCTTATTGAACATATTAAAAGTTCAGGGATGGCGGTGCACATTGAGCCAAAGTTCAGGGACCACTTGTGCAGCAATCTCTTCATTAATTTTTCTATCAATGTAGTTGGAATGGGTGCTTCTCTTTCTTCTCACCTCCTCTTTTTCTTTTTCTTTCTGCCTTGGAAAAAAAAAAGAAGAAACGGTACAGCTCCGATGGCATGCTAGCTTTTGCACTGAAAAGAATGGTTCTGCTTGAGAAGAAATTGTTGGAAAGCGATCGTCCATGCTTTGCTTAAGCACAGCCTAACATTGATCTAAATCAAGAATTTAAATGTATCCACGTGTGTACGTCAAGTATTATGGAACTAGTTCCATTCTATTGAGTATTGTATTGACTGAATTATATTCTGCTCATTTGTACGAGAAAATACACACTCATCGTCTTTCTTTTAGTTCTTTCAAATGAGGGGGAATATTTAAAACTTTAAAAAAATTCCAAAGAATTCTGACGAACAAATCTCTCTGTCTCTCTGTCTCTGTCTCTGTCTCTCTCTCTCTCTGTGATTGAAGGCAGCCTCCAGATGAACAAATATCACTCGACGGAAGCAAAACCTCACGGAATACGGATGTCATAAATGCGCACAGAACGTGCACGCAATTCTCTTCAGCCAATGGAGAATTCCCTTTTCTCAAGCGCCAATCTGATGGGGAATACAAATTAAATGCTCTGCTCTGTTTTGCCCGGCTTTTGAAAGTAGACGAAGTATCGTGAGAAATTAACTTCGGGAGAGGAATTTCTCAGGAATTGATTATCCTCGGACCCAGACATTGAAAATCAAAATCATCCATTTCCATAATAATTCGTGAGAAATTCTTCTCTGGGACTGGGACTCAGTATTAGTCACAATCCCCACATTTGACAGCGACCAGAGAGAGAGAGAAAGAGAGAGAATATCACACGACTCTAAACAAAACCTCGACTGAACATGACTCAAATTCGCGAAGTTGCAAATGGAATTAATAGAAACAGTCTTTAGTTTCATCAGCAACACTAATGCTTTCCGGGCAGAGGAAGGACTTCTGCTACTCCCACCATCGTCTTCTCGGCTCCAACCAGTTCACAGCAAGCGGCGGAGGAGCAAAAACAAGAACCTTAGGCAAAACAATTCATAAAGCGGTCCCACACCATTCTCTTCACCAGCCTCCTCTTCGCCGGAATCAGCCCTCCTCTCTCGGCTCTGAAACGCGCCTCTGTTCCTTCCGTCGCCGTCTTCGTCTTTGCCTCCTCCATGATGCACGACACCTTCCCTTTAGCGTCGCCATGGCTTTCGCTCTTCTCCATCGCTCTCGATCGCAGTTCTCTGCAATCGATTTTTTCTTCTCTTGAGATACTGCGAGTGCCTCTCTCTCTCTCTTCTCCGCGCTTTGGGCTGGTTATATAAAGAAAAAAGCAAGAAGCTGCTTGCATGGAATGGGTTCCTTCTGATGGAGACAGCGAGATGAAAGAGCACTTTGTTTTGGAGGATGGACACGTGGCCGCCAAATAGTCGTTGTTGGACTACAGCTTTCACATATCCTTCGAAGGGAGATGTCAACCCCGCTTACACTTCACTGGGCCCCACTCCCGCCCGCTCGGACGTGTCACGTAGGAATTGGGGACTCCAAATCCAAATCCAAATCCAGAGCCAGAGGAAGGGTAAGTGGTGGGGACCACTTGTTTTGTTTTATTTATTTATTTAATAAATCGGAAGTTTTAGTTAGTTTGATGCTATTTGAGTCCTTTTGTGGAAATTCGAGTTCTTTTCCTTGGAATTTCAGCGTGTTAAGGGGGTCACCAACAAGAAATGGTGGGGAACGAGGGAGGTCAAAAGACTTTGCCCACATAAAATATTAACTTTGGGAGGGGCTATGTAAAGCAATCATAAAACGTTTTATAAGGAATATAGATTTTCATTTATAAAATATAACGTACGATAACCTTTTTGAAGATTACAATTGCCGCTGTGCCCTTAATCAAGTTTGCGAGAAGGTCGGATCGAGCATGAAGCTATCAAAAGCTACCGCATGAGGTGTTTATAATTTGTCCCATGAGTCATGACTTATTAAGCAATGTGCATCCAAGCGTTATTGCGCGTAGTGAGAGAATAATGGGGTGGAATTGATGGAAGTCTGCCTGAATTTAACTGATTTACTCAATCACCTAGAGTTTTGATACTTTAACTTGTTCGATGAGCTTAGCTATTGGTCTACTAAGATAAAGTTTTTCTAATTTTATAAGCTCAAACTTCAAACTAATTTGGACTTAAGTCTTTCACAGTAAAGTAGATTTTAGTGTGGATGCAAGTAGAACTTCGAACTTCTTATTTTGAAAGTTTACTAAAGTGCAATGATGGTAATGTCTCTTATATGCGTATCTGCTAGTGTCGTGACTCACTAACCTCGTGCATGTTTGTTTTTATTTTATTAACAATATCAGAGGCGAAAAATGTCCTCATAATATTTTACTGTTAAGGTGGGCCAGTTAATTTCCATGTTCCTGCGCATTCTCAATTTAAGTAACTATTTAGTGTCTAGAAAATGTCCTATTTTGTGGAAACTGATTGGATAAATGACACAAATATGTGCAATGTTGTCCATGAATTTTAGCGCAATGTGCAATGTCGTTTCTGAACTTTTAATTTATTCGATGTGGTTTTTGGACTTTTAATATATGTTCAATTTAGTCTTCGGACTGTATGAAAATGTTCAATATTGTCCTTCCATTAATTCAAGTTCAGGAACAACATTGAACATTTTCATACAGTTTATAAACTAAATCGAACACGTACCAAAAGTACAAATATTATATTGAACAACTTAAAAGTTCAAGGACGATATTGCACGTTAGACTAAAGTTCAAGGACCGTATCGAACAAATTTAAAATTTAGGGACCGCATTGCACATTAGGCCAAAATTTAAGAACCATTTATGTGATTATCCCAAATCGATTTAATTAAACTTCAGAATGGTCCTAATATTGGGGGAAATTCCAAGCTACGTCATAGGGAAAATATGGAAAAAGAAGAAGAGGGAACAAGTAATATACAAAAGCACAGCCGCAACGTTATTGTCTAGAATATGTGAACACCTAACCGAGTCCTCACTCCAAAATTCGAGAATTCGAAGATGCTCGGCTTCACATCATAGTCATTCTCAGGAAATTGATGGGAGCATGAGTGCTATCATTAGCACAATACCGACGTGAAAATTGATCCTTTAATTCAGATTCAACATCTATCTCATATAGATCGAGTATGGATAAGTTAAAAGCACTTGGTTAATTTCCTCAAGAATCACGATCTTCCTCATGTGTTTATATAGTTTAGGCGTATACAATCTCAATCTCTCTCTTTGTTTCTTTCTAATAATTCAGGCGCGTGGAGTAGAAAACCCGGCTAACTAAAACCTCATGGAACACTTTAGTATGAACCGGCTCCGTCTACACTTTTGACCTATGTAGATAGACTTCATTTATAGGAAAAATTACAAAAAAAAAATTCCTAAACTTATTGCACCGGTGCCAATTCAGTCATAAACCTTTCAGTTTTGCCAATTTAGTTTAATAATAATTTGCCAATTTACTCACATCTTCCAGTTTTGGCAGAAAATTGCTGACGTGACAGTTTATTCAGTGTCGACCGTCCTATGTGGCACGATTGGCGCCCTAACATAGACAAATTATTATTATTATTTTCATTATTATTTTTTCTTTTTTCTTTTCTTTTGTCTCCAACTCTGGGCCCGTGATTGTCGCCCTCGCCTGTGGCCAATAAGGGCCTTCACACTCTCACCCGCCTAGGGTTGGAAAAGAAAAGAAATAATAAAGAATTCAGAAAAATTAAAATTTTTAATAAATTACAAAATTGATCACATCAGCGCCAATCATATCACGTATGATGGCTGGTCAAAATTGGCCGGAATGACAAAATTGGCAAATTGTCAAAAAATTGATAACTAAATTGGCAAATCGTCAAATGGTTTAGATTAAATTGATACAATCGAAAGGTTAAGGACTAAATTGACATACCGTCAAAAGGTTTAAGACTAAATTAACCGAATTAAAAAGTTTAGGACTGAATTGGTACAAATGTAATAGGTTTAGCAATTTTTTAGTAATTTGATTTATAGTAGTTTGTATACATAGTTGACGTGATTCGAATGGAAACATCCCATTCCTAAACTGCAAATTTTCGAACACCTTATCCAATTACGCCAACCCTAGAGGATTCCTAATCTATGTATTTCATAAATAACAAATTCATTTCTATGTTTCTCTTCGACAAGTCATTAAAAAAAAAGAACCCCTTGTTCATCAAATTAGGCTATGATTATGAGGGTGAAATCAGTCGATCGTATGGTTACAACTTCACTAATGTACATTTTTTAACGTGCTTGATTTCAACGAGACAATACTGTTAACTCTTGTCATATCTGATTTTTTTTTTAAATCTTATTTCTGTTATCTGAGCTGTCAGCGCCACCATATTTGCACTTTCGCGTCACCAGGTCCTCAAAGCGCCGCTCCACCATTAAAAATCAAAGTCCTGGCGACTAGATTCGCGGCATCACTCCACACGCCCCTTCCCTCTCTCTCTCTCTCCGTGGGATTAGGAAACTTCCAAGTGAGTTCCTCAAGAATAAGTGAAAAATCATGTGGACGGCCTCCTATCATTTTGACTTCTTTCTGTGCTTTTTGCTTTGCCGAAAAGAATTGCATGGATTTAACCCTTTTCGGGACTATAAAACTCTGAGAATTTTAGGAATTGGCATTGTACTTTTATTGTCAATTATGTACATATTGGTAACCCTCCTCTCTCATATGAGTGGGACCTTGAGATGACATTACCATACTGAACCTAACACATTTAGAAACTGACCTGATTAACAAGCAAAACAAGAAGCAAATGGAATTCAGTAATTTGAGTCGAGACTATAATTAAAATAGAGCCACAAGCAACATATGAAAGTATATCCATTGAGGTCTACGACAAAAATTAAAGAGAAGCAAAAGATTTGTTCCGTAAATGGTTCTGCTTTTCGAAGCATTCACAAGATTTTCGAGGATTTGTGCTTTTCACATTAGATGTACATTACATATTCGAAACCCTTTGCACGAAGCACGCGTAGCAAAATTTTTGGTCATACAGTTCATCTTTCGACCTCGTTAAATTTAAGTAGTCATCGAGAAAGTTCATCCTTTTTGCCAAAGGCATTGCTACATGTTAGAGAATTTAACCTAATGTACGAGAACACATGGATAAATAAATAATTGGTGCACCGGAACACAATGCCCTTGCACCGGAAGAGAGAATTGTGTAATATTCGTATATTTTCGTGTATATCATAATGGAGGCTTCATAAGGTTGTACTAGATAATTATAGTAACAAGATAATCAATTTGGATCGATCAGAATATGCATTATCAAGGGAGAAATTTTTATCCATAAACGATCTTCATCACCCACTTTTGATGCATTAGCAGGTCGACGATGACGAGGCTTACAAAGAAAGTCTTCCTCACGGACAGCACTTTCTAATTTCTAAGAACATTTTCTTGAAAAGTCCGACTGCTTAGTAAAATGGCGTAAGTTAGGATGGGAATCTTTGACTTCTGCTTGGACCATGTCATGTACCTAAAAATCTAAATTTTACGGCTCACTGAGATTCTCTTCTTCTTCTTCTTCTTCTTTTTTTTTTTATAACTTCTTATTCTTTAACCTCAAATTTCACTGTTTATATAATTTAACTTCAATACTGAACACATTGTAAAGCTTTTAAAACAGAAAGTGTGAAAATGTAAACTTGGGTATGATTTTCTCATAAATACTTTTTTTATATTTTAAGTTAATAAAAAGTGCGTTAATCATATATAGAACATATTCCTTAAGAAAATGACAGGAGGCAAAGAGACTTGTGGTCACAAAACAATTTCTTAATTGGACCAAGCTGCGGTACAGCCAGGCATGCCTTTGTGGCTTCTAATGGTGAACGATTTCACCTAGTGATATCATTGGACAAATTATTGAATAGATCTAATACATAAAATGGACTAAATCTTAAAAGTATGCTGTTACAGCTTCCCATGCTTCAAAGATGGCGTGGATACTTGCCCTTTTTTGTAAAGGGTTAATACTTGATATCACAAAAAAACTTTAAATTGATACACATATGACAAATTTACCATAAATTAATATTTGGACTACTAAAAATTCCAAATCGATAGATACATGACAAATTTACCCTCAATTAACTTCCGTCAAATTTTTTCATTAAATTGCCAAGTTGGACAATGAGTGGTGATTGGCGTGACAAATACACGTGGAAATCTATGGGTTAATATCACCAAAATCCTCAAACTGGTATATTTGTGACAAATTTATCATAAACCGGTACACATATGACAAATTTACTATAAATTGGTAAACTTGCCACAAATTTATCTCAAATCAGTACACATGTGACAAATTTACCCCAAATTAATTTTTGGATCACTAAAAACCTCAATCCGGTACACGCGTGACACATTTACCCTCCGTTAGCTTTTGCCAAAATTTACTGTTAAATTTAGCAAGAACCCTAGATCGTCTTCCTCTTTATCGAGTCCTTCATCGTCGTCTTTGTTTAAGGTCGTGACAAGTGCCAACACCATTTAGCGAAAACTCTTTAGTGGCACTTTTAGTAACTCTAGTAGTATTCTTGACAAAATGGCTTGACCAAGTACCACCATATAGCCTAATCACTACCTAATGTGGCATCTCGTGTAAGAACATTAACAATAGATTAAGCTCTTGCAAGTTTTACTTGACCTTATGTCAATACTCCAAGCTTCAAAGATCGGGTAGATACTAATCATTTAAAAAAAAAATGAAAAAACGACAAAGGATTAAACTCCAAAGTCCACTTAATCCATTGAAATGCTGTAAAATGGCGTCGAATCCAACATAAAAATCGTTAAAATCAAATGATTCTATATGCCCAACCGAGAAAATTCTTCACTTCACCTCCTCTTCTCCCAACCTTATCCCTTTCTCGTGACGTCATCGCTCTCTCGTCAGCAGATTTGTCTTAAAGCTCGTGTCGGCTCCTGATATTACGCGCACTACGCAGGTTCCAGATATGCTGCGCATTGAAAAATAATTCAAGACTTCTTTTTCTATTTATCGTTTTCTCATTCTTTTTTTTTGGGGGGTAAAACGTCGTCCCTAAGTTTTGCCAATCTGGCGCCGGCGGGAGCGCCCAAGAAGGTCATTTCCGGCTCTGTCTGAATGTACGTTTTTTTTCCCTCAATTTATTTTCGAACCTCAATGTATTTTTTCTTTAATAAAGAAGGCATTAACCCGAAAAAAAAAAAGTGCAAAAATCAATTCTCGTGACCACTGGGATTTCGTCATTATCGATTTGAATTTCACATGGGAGAGCTAATAAGCAAATGTGGGAGCATGTTAGCTCCAAAAAACTAATCCCACCTTCGGTAAAAAAAATAATTTCGGAAATTGAACATGAGAGCTAAACTCTCGGATGACGTGGAACCATCTCTCTCTTTTCCCTCATATCTTGCACAAGATAAAGATTTCTGTATCGTCACCATCTCCAGAATTAACCAACTGCAACAACTAGTCACAAAACGAAAACGACATCGCCAGCCTCCGCCCAGAGAAAGAAAAACGACATCGATTCTCTCTCTCTCTCTGTCTCTCTGTTGTCTCTGCGTGCGAGAGCCCCAAGTTCTTTCCTTTTTTTCATTCACAGATGCAGAAACCCAGGTTCATTTCTTCATTTTTCTGTTGGGCATAGCATCAATTCAGGCTCAAAGACAAACCGGAATTTGTGGAGGAGGACGATATTCTAACCACCGCGACACAATTCTCTGCTCTACCCCCTCCCACGACCGCCGTTTTTCTTTGTTTCCCCTCTCTCTGTTTCTGCATGTGGACTAGACCCATAAATGATGGCGAGAGGGGAAGAGGAGGAACTACCAGAAAAGGAAAATTAAACGTCCCATAGTTTACCCAGAAAGTGCTGAAAGTCGATCAAAAACTGGGATTGCGGGACCGCGCGTCCCGCCTTGGAAATGAAACCGAGCTAAGAGATGAAAATCTGTAGTAGCCCCGGAAAAGGGAAAATAGCCGAGGCGATTCAATTTCACAGGAGAGGTCAAAGGAGACGGGAAGAGCGGCGAATTGATTTAAGTAGTACTGAGATTCACTGAAAGCGAATTCTACACACAGCAGCAGCAAGAAATTGAGGAAATGAAAAATGAAGAATCTTTGAATCGCGAGCGGGCGATTACTGATTTGGCGGGGGAACGATCCTCTTGGTTGGTGTCGGGACCACCATCTTCTTCTTCTTCTTCTTCTTCCTTGTCTCTCGAGGAGGAGACGAAAAGCAAGAAGCAACAAGGCAGCTCACGGCGCGATCCCACATCATCCTCTTCACCGATCTCTTCTTTGGCGGGATCACTCCTCCGGATTTCCTGAGCTTCTCGAACTCGGGCTCAGCAAATGCCTTCCCCATTTCTTCCATCTCCTCCTCCGCTTCACCTCTGAGTCGCCGCCCTTTTCGGATGTCGCGGCGGGTGAAGCCGATCGCTCTCCGCCCAAAGATGTGGTGGTTGAAACTTGGCGAAGCCCTCCCCCAATTTTTATACGCGGAGGGAAGGGCAAATCGGGAAGAGAATGTACCTTTGGTTGACGCTGGTACAGTGTGCGTCGATCTAGATGTCCGACCTACCTAAGCACTTAGCGGTACTACTTTTGGATGTGAACGTAGAACGTTGCTTCCTTTAATGTGACCACTCGCCCCTGGTGTCTATTGAAATTTCATATGGGAATGAGCTGCTAGGAGCCCAACTTTACCCTCACTTTTCGCATCTTATTTTCTTTATTTTGGAAAAAGTTGGGTCATGGTTTCCCCCCACTAGATAGAGGCAAGCAAGAGGGACACGTCGGTTGGAGTCCGAACATGAAGATGGGGTAACTTCCATGAAATTGGATTTCCATCTCCAAATCAGAAATAAAAAAGAAAGAGGGGTTTTGTGATTCTTTTCTTTTTACCAACTTTCATTAGAATTTGAAATTGACCATACATTTCTTCCCTTACTTTTCAGGATCGACCTATCACAACCGCAAAACTTGAGATTTAATAAAATCCTCAATACAAAACTTTGTTGGTAAACTCTATGTATATAACACGAGTTCGTTTTGCTCCATCATCGAGGCGGTGGCTTGGTAGTTGAGCTTCAATTATCACCGAGAATAGGACCGCCTTCCTCTCTCGGGCAGTCTTAATCGACTCGAGGACCGGTGCAAATCAAATGTATTTTCAATTTTACCTAAAGTCACGATACAATCTAATCTAATAATCGTTACCATGTTGGAAAACCATAGCTGACGATAGGACACTTCAATCCACAATGTTTATCAATGAAGCAGCTAACGTTAATGTTAGGTAGAGTTTGTGATGATATGAATTGAAAACAATGCTGGGGGTCCTACCACAATGCCGTCTAAATTAACATCTAGATTTGGCTTGCTCCTCGTCATCATGGAGACTCTTGCGTTATTCCCAAGAATTTTTCTTAGGAAAAAAGCTTTTTAGTGGACTGGAGCGAGGAGATTATCATAGAAAATTGTCAATGAAAGTAAGTTTAGTATGTGGCTGACAGCTGAGACTGTATATTAGAATGAGAATCTATTTAGATCGTTCATTTAATGAAGCCAAATTAAAGCTCCTTAACCCCTCCTTTGGTGTGAGTTTAATGACATTTTGTTATTTCTTGGGGTTACTCTTGAAATGGTATTGTAGTTGGAGACCGAAATCCGAACTGGGTTGAATTCTTCTATATTACTCGAATACATTGCACGCAATTCTTAGAAACTCTTAGGGCTCACCTCATCGTGAGATGAACCGATTAATTTATTTTCCAATGGAATACTCGATTAACCTTTCCGCCAAATCACTTCTCTTGTTAATTTTCCAGGGAAGCTTGCCACCCACAATCAAAATTGAGATTTCACCACTTCTTTTTGAAGGATAATATGGTCCAAAGGAATAGCGACATGGAATGAGATGATAACCTACTTTCCCAAACGGATGTTCCTATCCAAAAGGCGTATATCCCCGAAGAAATTAGAGTTGTGTCATTTTATTTTTTTTTATTAGAAGGAGATTTTCATTTCACATAAAAGAGAGGTATATAACTTCAAGACAAAACTAATCACAAAGCGTTATAATTCAGTGCTATGATGCTATGACAAATCCGTTCTTGTTGAAGGAGGGAGGATTGTGCTAATTCAAATACATGTAGAATGGTTCAATCAAAGATTTCGGGAGTGCATGGTAACCATTCTGAAGTAGAATTTTTATTCCAGAATGACTTCTGGAATAGAAATACGTTTGTTAATGCATTTTCACTACTCTACTTTTGGAGCACTTTTTCCACTTCTGAAGTAAAAACTCGTTTGTTAAAAATACTTTTTTTTTTACTCCAGAATTCATTTTCTATTCCCAAATGAGTTTTGAGCCATAAAAAAGAAATAATTTTTTTTTACTTCTTTCTTCCAGAATGAGTTCTGGACCACCTAAACATTTTGTATTTGTACCAATTCAGTCCATTTGGGCGGCCAGCGCTGACGTGACGTGCCTCGCCGAGCGGCGAAAATAATAATATTTTTGAAAATTTTATTTT
>BCNH02000006.1:31908543-31920278 GCA_001662345.2 Metrosideros polymorpha var. glaberrima | reverse complement strand
TACCACGGTGCCATCTAAATCAACGTCTAGATTTGGCTTGCTCCTCGTCATCATGGAGACTCTTGCGTTATTCCCAGGAATTTTTCTTAGGAAAAAAGCTTTTGAGTGGACTAGAGCGAAGATATTATCATAGAAAATTGTCAAAGAAAGTAAGTTTGGTATGTGGCTAACAGCTGAGACTGTGTATTAGAATGAGAATCTATTTAGATCGTTCATTTAATGAAGCCAAATTAAAGCTCCTTAACCCCTCCTTTGGTGTGAGTTTAATGACATTTTGTTATCTCTTGGGGGTATCTTGAAATGGTATTGTAGTTGGAGTCCGAATTGGGTTGAATTCTTCTATATTACTCGAATACATTGCACACAATTCTTAGAAACTCTTGGGGCTCACCTCGTCGTGAGATGAACCGATTAATTTATTTTCTGATGGAATACCCAATTAACAATTCCGCCAAATCACTTCTCCTGTTAATTTTCTAGGGAAGCTTACCACCCACAACCAAAATTGAGATTTCACCACTTCTTTTTTAAGGATAATATGGTCCAAAGGAATAGCCACATGGAATGAGATGATAACCTACTTTCCCAAATGGATGTTCCCATCCAAAAGGCGTATATCCCCGAAGAAATTAGAGTTGTGCTAATTTGTTTTTTTTTTTTTGTTGTTGTTATGAAAAGGAGATTTTCATTTCACATAAAAGAGAGGTATATAACTTCAAAACAAAATCAATCACAAAACATTACAATCTAGTGCTATAATGCTATGATAAATCCGTTCTTGTGGAAGGAGGGAGGATTGTGCTAATTCAAATGCATGTAGAATGGTTCAATTAAAGGTTCCATGACTCCAATATCTGGGATACTTCCATTTTCAGATATAATTGTTTTTCGTTTTACGATTGTTCGTGCAAAGAATATTCTCTGTATTATGGATTTGTGTAATGAAGATCCGTATAGTAATCCTGGATTCACTGAATGATATCGTTAGTCATCCTCAAATCCTCAGTCATTAGCTGCAGGGTTTGTCTTTTTTTTTGGGGGGTAAGGCGACAAAAGAACGGTTCATGATGGCTTCATCGTTTTGGGATACGAAAACTTTCACGGTTGCCTTCATTAAAGTTTTTTCTTAAATTGGGGTTGGAAAGGTCGCTTCTCTTTCTTCTCACCTCACCCTTTCTTTACCCTTTCTGCCATGGAAACAAGGAAGAAGAAGAAGAAGAAGAAGAAGAAGAAGAAAAGAGGTGGTACGATCGGATGGAACTACTTTCAGGCTGCAGAATATATCGTATTCTTCTTATTTCAACAAGGAAATACGTGATTATCGTTTTTCCTTTAGTCTTTTCCAAATCGGTAGGAATATTCAAAAGTTTAAAAGATTACAAAAAGAATTCTGACGAACAAATCCCTCTCTCTCTCTCTCTCTCTCTCTCTCTCGCTCTCTCTCTCTGTGATTGACGCCGGCCTACAGATGAACAAAGATCACTCAACGAAAGCAAACCCCACGGAATACGGATTTCATAATAGTGCATAGAACATGTACGTAATTCTCTTCAGCTGACTGAGAATACCCATTTTCAAGCGCCAATCTGATGCGGAAATGAAGAAAAACAAATTAAATGCTCTGCCCTGCCCTGCCTATGACAACATCGCGAGAAATTTACTCCCGGAGGGGAACTTCTCATGAATTAATTATACTCGGACCCAGACATTGAAAATCAAAATCATTCATTTCCATAACCAATTCGTGAGAAATTCTTCTTCGGGACTAAGTATCAGTCACAATCCCCCAAATTGGACAGAGACACACACAGGGAGAGAGAGGAGAGAGAGAGAGAGTATTAACAGAAACGGTCTTTAGTTTCATCAGCAACACTAATGCTTTCCCGGCAGAGGAAGGACTTCTGCAGCTCCCACCGTCGTCTTCTTGGCTCGAATCGGTTCAGAGCAAGCGGCGGAGGAGCAAAAACAAGAACCAAAGGCAAAACAAACCCAATTCACAAAGCGGTCCCACATCATTCTCTTCACCAGCCTCCTCTTCGCCGGGATCAGCCCTCCTCTCTTGGCTGTGAAACGCGCCTCTGTTCCTTCCGCCGCCGTCTTCGTCTTGGCCTCCTCCACGTTGCACAACACCTTCAGTATTGCGTCGCCATGACTTTCGCTCTTCTCCATCGCTCTCGATCACAGTCCTCTGTGATCAATCTTTTCTTTTCTTGAGAAAATGCGAGTGGCTTTAACTCTCTCTCTCTCTCTCTGCTCTTCGGCCTCGTTATATAAAGATAAAAAGCACGAAGCTGCCTAGGGCCAAAAGGGTTTCTTCTGATGGAGAGGGATCCATCTCCATCAGAAGAATAGACAGAGCCTACGTTGCTTCCAGGGACGGACACGTGGCGGCCAAAGAGTCGATGCCGACTACAGATTCCGGACATCTTCTGAAGGGAAACATCGGCCCCGCCGATGCTTCTCCTGGGCCGCACTTCGGCGTGGACGTGCCACGTAGGAAAGTGTGGTGGTGAGGACCACTTGATTGGTTTAGTTAGTTTGATGCTATTTGAGGAATTCAAACGTGGAGAGGGGGTCACCGGCCAGATATGGTGGGGGGTGCAAAAGCTTTCAGATGCAGAGGGACGTCAAAAGATTTTGCCCCGATAAAATATCATTCTTTTAAATAGACGATATAAAGAGATTTTAAAAAGGTTTATGGGGAGTATAAATTTCTCAATTTTTTTATATGACGTATGTCGCACAATTTTAAAATTTCAATTGTCGTCGGTCATGTCCCTTATTGAATTCGTGAAAAGGTACGCAATATGCATCCTAGAGTTGTGTGTATAGTGACAAGAATAATAGGATGCTATCGAGTCTTCATGGAATCAACGGAAGTTTGACTTAATTTAACCGATTTACTCAGTCATTCAGAGTTTGGACGCGTTACTTGATGAGCCTCATTCTTTAGCTCTACTCAAATAAAGTTTCTTTACTTACTAAACTCATCCAGACTCAAATCTTTCACAGCAAAGTGGTTATTTATAAGTGAGCATGTATAAAAAAGAAACAAAACTCAATTTTGAGTTACTATGTAGGGCATTTTCTTTGTTTTGGTCGAAATGTAGGGCCTTGAATAAGTTCTTGTTTGGTCGAAACAATTTGGAGAACTTTGGGAATGGTCCTGATGTTGAGGAAAATTCCAAGAAATGTGATCCGGAAAAAGAGAATAAAAAAGAAAAAGGAACAGGCACAACATCCGAGCACAATCGCAATGTCGTTGTCTCGAAGATGTCACACCTAACTCACTTGTCACTCCAAAATCCGAAAATTGAAGATGCTCTCCATCAAATTATATTCATTTCAAGAAATTTCCATCGACCAAGCCAACTAATCACTCTTAAGGCTTTTGACAGTGCCATTGAAATTGGCCCCCATCCGTAACTAGTACCGAAATATGGGTATTACATTAAACAAATTGACGGGAGCATGAGTGCTATTCAGTACTCATTATTCAAATTCAACATTTGATTCACCGATCGAGTATGGTTAAACTATGCACCCAGTTAATTTCCTCGCGAATAATAATTTTCCTTATGTGTTTTATTTAGTTTTGACTTACACGATTTTAGTCTATCTCCTTATTTCTTTTTTTTTCTCTCTCTCTTTTTTAATAATTTAAGAGCATGGGCATAGACATCCGGTTACATGTAGACATATGGAACGCCCTAGTATGAACTGGTTAAGTCCACACCTTTTAGCATGTGTAGATAGACTAGACTTAGAGTAGCTTGCATGCAGTTGATGAGATTCAAACGGGAACCTCCTCCTAAGTTGCTTCCGACGTCCCATTTAACTATGCCAACTTTAAAGGGTTCTCAATCTATCTCTTACATAAATAACAAGTTCATTTCCATGTTTATCTTTGACATATCGTGTTAAATTCATTGTTCATCAAATTAGGCTACAATTCTAAGGGTGAAATCAGTGAATCGCCCGCTTACAACTTCATTTATATGCTTGTTGTACTATACTTGGTTTTAGCGACACGAACCAAATACGATAATGTTAACCTTTATCATATTTGAGCTCTCATTGCTGCCATATTTGAGCTTTCGCCATCACCGCATCCTCAAGTGCCACTCCACTTGAAATCAACGTCCTCGACCCTAGATCCGAGGCACCACTCCACGCCCCCTTCCCCCTTCTCTCTATGTGGGTGGGTGGGTGCGAGTGTGTGTGTGCACGTTTGGCTCGATTGCGGGGGCTCTCCGACCATGACCGAGGCAGTTGACGGTAGACTAATTGTCGTTGAAGGAGGGGAGCCTAGGTGGAGCAAGACCTGGGCTCCTTTGTTGGTTTTGCCAAACTTGGCTCCATCTGCTCTATCGGAAGGAGCCGATTGCAAACGGGAAAAGTATATCAGAAGTGTCAAAAGTTATGTACGGAGATCACTTTAGTGCCACAAGTTTTTTTCGGCTCACTTTAGTGCCAAAAGTTATAAAAAAAAACGATCACTTTAATGCGAAGTTCGCCGGAAATCCTACATGGCCATTTTTTATTAATTTTTCAAGCTGACGTAGCTCATCGGAAAGTTCCACATTAGTTTTTCTTTTCTTTTTAATTTTTCTAATTTTATTCTTAAAAAATTAAGTAAAAAAAAATAGGGGGGTCAATGCAGCGACGAGGGCTGTGCAGCCCTCGCCGCCGCCCCACCCTCACTGGTAATGGCCAGCGAGGGTGGGGGAAGGCCGACATGGGTTGTCGAGCCTCGGCCAGCGACCGGTGACCCCTGCCAACTGCAGGGGACCAGGCGAGGGTCGTCGGCCCTCGCCCAAGCTTGGCCAAGGGTGGCCACTGGCGAGGGGTGGTCGGTCGCCAATGGCGACCCTTGGCTAGGCCTGGGCGAGGGCCAGCGACCCTCGCCCAAGTCTCGACGAGGGTGGCGACCCTCGGGCGAGGGTTGCTCGCCCGACCCCCTTACAGTCGGCGGGGGTCGCCAAGCCTCAGGGTCGTCGAGCCTCAGGGTCGCCGGCCACTGGCCGAGGCTCGGCGATCCCCACTGGCCTTCCCCCACCCTCGCTAGCCATTACTGGCGAGGGTGGGGCGGCGAGGGCGAGGGCTGCACAACCTTCATTGCTACATTGACCCCCTTTGTTTTTTTTTGTTTGATTTTTTACCTAATTTTTTCATAACAAAATTAGAAAAATTTAAAAAAAATAAAAGAAAAACTTATGTGGAAATTAAAAATTCAATTTAATTTTTTAATCGGAATATCTCACCGATGGTACTAAAGTGATCCTTTTTTTTTTTTTTTCCAATTTTGGCATTTAAGTGAGCCAGCGAAAACTTTTAGCTCTAAAGTGATCTCCGTACACAACTTTTGGCACTTCTTGTGTACTTTTCCCAATTGCAGACTGAGAAAGGTTGGAGATTAGGGTCCTCACGCATGACGGAGAGAACGATGGCGGGGGAACGCAAGAGAGAGATAGAGTGATGAGGGGTAAAGAGAATGGTGGTTGGAGAGCCGTGATAGAGAAGCCGTAAGCGAGAGTTGTCGGCATCGAAAGCAGTGACGACGGCGAAGAGTGGTTGGAGGTGGGCAGCTAAGGGGGGGGGGAGAGGATCATGATGGAGAAATTATTAGAAAAATCATAGACTTATTGTAATCGTGCCAATTTAGTCATAATTTTTTTTTGCCAATTCAGTCCACTTAACCAATTTTAGCTAGCCAGTTCTGACATGAATAATTTTTAATATTTTTTCTATTAATTTATTCTTTTTCTTTTTCTTTTTCTTTTTCCAGCCGATTGTCGAGGCCGGCAACTGGCCAAAGGCGAGGACTAGCGAGGTTAGCGAAACTCGTCCCCGCCTGCCCCTAGCAAGGCCGACCTTGACTCTGACCGATCGCAAGGGAAGAAAATACAAAAGTTTAGGACTCAATTGGCTCAAAAAATAAAATTTAAGATTAAATCGGCACAATTACAATAGATTTATGACTTCTTCTTTTTTTATAATTCTTACGGATCATGGTTTTCTTGTTACGTGTCAATGCGCCCCACTTGTCTCGACACCAACGTCAAAGCTACTACCCGGTTGCAACATAACTCTCCTTTTTTGAAAAATTGAGCGAAAATATAAATTAGGAAATTTCCAAGTTAGTTCCCTACTCAAAGGAAAAGTGAAAAGCCATGTGGAAGGGCCTCCAATCATTTGACCACTTGTCTATGCTTTTTGGCGTGTCGAAAGGACCCATGTATACCAAGACCTTCGTCGGGTCTTGTAATGGAGACAAGAAATATATATATATATATTTGGTCCGAGAATGGAGGCAATCTTTCTGCACGTTTTTTCCAACTACCACTCCGTTGGTTTGTGGGACCACGCTTTTTCCTTTTTCGGTTAAAACTATGAGACTGTTAGGAAATAGCCTTGGACTTCATTGTCAACTGAGTCAAATATTGTTAAGACTCTTCTCTCATTTGAGTAGGGCCTTGACATGACACGACCGTATCAACCCTACCAAATTGAAAAATCGACCACAAGGAGAGGAATTCTTTGGTTTGAGTCCGAGACTGTAATTAAATAGTGCCGGGAACGATATATGAAAAAATATCCAATTCGGGTCCGCGAGAAAATTAAAGAGTAGCCAACGATTTGTTTTTTTTGTAACGAGATTTTCCGTGCTTTCATTTATGATGAACATTAGATAATACAACCTTTTGCACAAAGCATACGGAGCATAATTTTTCTTCATATAGTTCATCTGTCGACCTCATTAAATTTTAAGTAATTTACAGAACATTCATTCCTTTTGTAGAAGACATCGATACATATTGGGAGAATTTAACTAAATATACGAGAACACGAAATAAAGATAAATAAATAACTGGTGAATGGTAACATTTTTGGAGTAGAGTTTTTGCTCCAAAAGCACTTTTAGAGTATAAATCCGTTTGTTGATACAATTTCAGTTTTCTAATTCTGGAGCATTTTTTCACTTCTGAAGTAGAAATGTGTTTGATAAAACAATTTCTTTTTTCAACTCCAAAAGTGTTTTTTCCCTCTTGAAGTAGTTTTTACCCCAAAAAAAGAAGTAAATTTTTTTTACTTCTCTACTTTTGGAGTACTTTTTTTTTTTTGCCAATTGATCTCTAAAAATTTTGCATTTGTGCCAATTCAATCCACCGGCATGCCAAAATAATAATATTTTAATATTTTTGAAAATTTTTATTTTTATTTAATTTTTTCCTTCTTGTTTAGAAATGTGGTCGGCGAGCTACCAGTAATGGGTCGCAAGGCCAGCCTTAGCGACTGGGGTGAAGCCGGCCATGGCCTCGCTAGCCGCGAGCAAGGCCGCCTTCACCTGTGGCTGAGTGAGGGCCGTGAAGCTCTCGCTGACCACACTTCTTAATGTGCAGGAAGCAAGAAGGAAGGAAAAAAAAATTAAAAAATTCGAAAAAATATTATAAATATTATTATCTCTCCTTCGAAAGCAGAATTTTTTTTCCTGTTTTGAGCAAAAATAGAAAAATCAACTTCTAGCTAGACGTTAATTTCTGAAGCAAAAGTGTTGTTGTGCGCGCCCTAACAAGCGTGCGCCACATAATTTGGGGTGTATATTTATAATGCATAACTATTCTCAATTTAATGTAAAAAAAGAAAAAACTATTCTCAATTTGAGTAGTTTATTTGATTAAAAAAAAGGGACTTTATTATAAACACTGTTGGGAGAGAATACTTTCTCCAAGAACGAGGTTCGTCGTCTTTGATGCGTTAGCAGGAGTTATGGCATCAGATCGACAACGAGGAGGCTTACAAAGTTTTCTCTACGTACAGCATTTTCCTGACAACAATCCTTAAAAAGTCGGTCTACTAGTAAAATGGGAATCTTTGACTTCGGCTTGAATCATCTCAAGTTCCGAAGGATCTGAATTTTTCGGCTCACGAATATTTCTTTTAACTTTTTATTCTTTTTCCTCAAATTTTACGGCTCCTGTAATTTAACTTTAACACCTAATTGGGTATGATTTTTTCATTTACTTTTCAATTTTAAGTTATTAAAAAGTGGGTTCATCATATAACAAACATATTCCTTAAGAAAATTACAGGAGGCAACGAGGACTTGTAATCACAAAACTATTTCTTAATTGGACCGAGCTGCAGTTCAGCCAGGCATGCCTTTTCTGGCTTCTAATGGTGAATTTTTCACCTATTGACGTCATTGGATATATTATTCAAGGAATTTAATATCTGTACTTAGTTAAATCTGGACCACCAGATTTAATTGGACCTACAAATGAATCAACAATTTCAGTAGTCAACAAATTCAGTTTTCACATTTCGGCAAAGGGCTTTTTACTTTCTTTTAGCAAATTTTAGTCCTTAATTTCCATATATATAGTCATGCGGTAGAGATTCAATTTAATTAATTCAGTTGGAGCCCTATAGGGTATCCGCACCAAATGAATGAAAGATATTTCTGTTTTTTTTTTTTCAAATTTAATGAGCAAAGAGCAGGGAGGAATAATTAACACAAGTACTCTTTATGGGCATTATTAGAACATGGCTTCCGAATTTTTTTTGTTGAGTCATGATCACTCAGCCCATGCGAAGCTAAAGGTTGTTTGAGGTTGACAAGCTCATAATTGTAACCTTATCGGTGAACTAGATGCTTGGAGATCTCTTCAAATAATGTAGCAAATGCTCAAGGCGCAAGCTGGCTAAAAATTCATCAATGATATAGTTCATGAAAGCATTGTACCATTGGACCACTTCCCTCAGTGCTAGAAAATATTACCAACTGCTTTAATGCAACATCGATAAGGCAAATCGGTTCGTTTGAAAAAGGCTCTAGAAAATAACATCTAACCTTATAAATTAGATAAGATGCGAGCTAAAATCGAAGTGGGCAGCAGAATCAAGAACTTATTTGCACTCGATGACATGTGAGGTGAATCTATATTGGGCTCTTCAATCATGACGGCTCTTTTAACTAATTCTGACTTGTGTACCAACGACAACTTCGTCCGGCACAGACAACGTACTGGATCTCTTTCTTGATTAAGATTGAAATGATAATGCCAATAAAGGGCCCCACTTGCAACTTTGCTATTTTGTTTGGAAAACATTGTCGGCTTCAAAGCGAATATTCTCTTTTTCCTCTTTGAAAATAAAGAAACACATTACGACATGCTCTTTTCATTAGTTTCCTAAAATAGTATTTTTCTTAATCCTCCTTTATCAACTTCACATGTTTTGAACTACTGAGAATTGCTTTAGTGGCCACTCTTCTTATTTGGAAAGGAGAAGGTACATCATTCGATTTCCCACTTTCTCGTGTGGCTGGGGTGAGGATGCGTGAGTGAGGGAGTAGAGTTTCACAATCTGCGTACAACACATAGCATAAATAGTGACTTGTATAATAAAAATAGGATATGATAGAATAAGAAAAAAAATTCACATGTTTTAAAAATGGTGTGGAAACTTGCCGTTTAAAAAAAGATCAAGGATCAAACTCAAATAGTCCGCTTATTCCATTAGTAAACTAATTACAATTTTTTTGACGAAAAAAATGATAATTACAATTTTGTCAAAAAAAGTTCACTAAATTCCCGTATTGTCCCTGCAAAAAACAAAAAAGGTAAGACTACCTTCTTTGATTTCATCATCGTCTTCTTCAAATTTGGAGTTCAAGATGAGAAACGATGATTGTTGTTGTTGACACCCAAATAAATTTGCATATAGCTGATCACGTGTTTGACACGAGGAGAGAAATAGTACATGATTCATACATAATGAGATTAAGAAATTGGCACATCATTCGAGTGTTTTGGAAGATATTATCGACTGTGATTTAGTCACGACGTTGTCATAGCTCATGAATAAAAGTAATCAAGGCGAGAAGCATGTATCAAAGAGCGGTTATTAGTGACATGAGCAGAAAGATAGCTTGATATGTGTCAAAAAGCAGTTATCAGCCACGTGAGCAGGAAAGTAACCTAAAAATCAGGAAGCAGTTACTAGAAGAAAGGAAACTTGATGCATCGACAGCGTTATGGAATGGACAAAAGAACAAATTCGAAAAGTCAAAGACGGTTATCAAAAGCGAGGAAATTACGGGAAATACCAAGTCAAAGGTTTCAAAGGCGGCTTACCAAAGATCAAACTCTGAACGGTTACAGCATTCTCCTATAAATACCGAGGGACCTCAAGGCAGAAGAGATCATCAACAAAACACATAATGTTACTTTTCGCTTATGCATTTCAGTTTTAGTTTTAAGTATAACTCAGAACATATCCATTGAGTCAGACTGTGGATTTCTTTCGTCCAAAGGGAATATTATGTCGTCGAGTCAAACTCCGACGTTGTATCGCCACGTTGTTTAGCTTCGCCATCGAGTCAAATTCTGTCGAGGTTTAATATCGTGGTCCGTTTATGGTCATCTGTATCGACACGTTGTTTAGCTTCGCCATCGAGTCAAACTCTGTCGAGGTTTAATATCGTGGTCCGTTTATGGTCATCTGTATCGACACGTTGTTTAGCTTCACCATCGAGTCAAACTCTGTCGAGATTTAATGTCGTGGTCTGTTTATGGTTATTTGTATCGACACATCATTTGACTTCGCTTTAAAATTAATCTCTTCAAAGGTTTAATATTTGTATCGATACGATTGTGTGACTTCTTTATCAAATCAGTTTCTATCAAAGTTTGATATCGTGGTTTTCTTGTAATATCGACAGGTTATTTTCAAATTAATCAGTTATATATCAAACTAAATCCTTGATGCTCGTTCAATTACTTCTGTCTGGAATTGCCGTAGAATCTCTTATATAATTAAAAAAGCCGAAGAACTAATTTCGATAAAAGATAATCCGTCGTAGGAACATTTTCCGGCGCAACAATTATGCTTAGCGAGCCATAGCCTATAAGAAGCAACGCGATTTGCCAGGCAATCAACCACCATTCTCTTCACTAACCTTCTCTTTCGTGGAATCACACTCACACTTCTTGATCTCGAAGCCCAATCCTCTCAATATTTCCAGTTCGTGCGGACATTGAATCGCCGCTCATTCTCGCGATATGCTTGTTCAGCTTCGTCTCGACAGCTACAACAAAGCCTGTAACGTGAGACATTTCTTAATGTGGGTATAAGAATGTGTCACATTACTCGTCCAAATTCCTTCGACGTTGCGCGAATTTGGCATAAGCTTGATGGAACTAAAAGAGACCCATCAGCTAAAATTATAGCACGAAAAGGACTTCTCTTTAGCTCTTTACATTGCTGTTGCCATTACATTGCCTTAGGTGAGGGCCTTCGCCCCCTCGCCAGATCAAGGAGAGGCCCTCATGCCTCGCCCAAGGCCTTTGTGGCACCTTGCCAGCAAGGGCTTGCTGGCCCGACTACCCTCGCCGGCCAAAATGAAAGGAGAAAAAAAAATTGTGAAAAGAAAAAAACAAAAGAAATATAAAAAATTCAGAAAATTATTGAAATATTATATAAAAAAAAGTCCACATTAATGCCGGCTGTACCACGTGAGATGATCGACATCCACGTCAGCAATTTCCTGTCAAAATTGACTGGATAGACTCAATAAACAAGATATGAAATGGTTTATGACTAAATTAACCTAATTGAAAAGTTTATGATCAGTGCAATAGATTTATGATTTTTTTTGTACTTTTTTAAAAAAACATCTCCACCAGCAATCGAACTTAGAATAATCTTTATATATATAGTAGAAGGATGGT
>BCNH02000006.1:31896860-31908503 GCA_001662345.2 Metrosideros polymorpha var. glaberrima | reverse complement strand
AAAATTCAGAAAATTATTGAAATATTATATAAAAAAAAGTCCACATTAGTGCCGGCTGTACCACGTGAGATGATCGACATCCACGTCAGCAATTTCTTGTCAAAATTAACTGGATAGACTCAATAAACAAGATATGAAATGGTTTATGACTAAATTAACCAAATTGAAAAGTTTATGATCAGTACAATAGATTTATGATTTTTTTTGTACTTTTTTTAAAAAACATCTCCACCAGCAATCGAACTTAGAATAATCTTTATATATATAGTAGAAGGATGGTGTGATATGCTTGAAAATTTAGTTTGATTTTCTTTTTATTTTTAAATTTGGTTAGATTCATTGAAGACTCAAGAGCTCCACTTTTACATTAATTTGAAAATATTTAGACGATGTTAACAAGCCAATTCTCCCTCTTTTCTTAGTTCGTGAATTTTATAAGCAAATTTATATACTTTTAACTTTGAAGTTTATTTTTAAAAAGTCAATTCCACCGTAATTCATCCCTTTGACGTAAAAGATTGTAATTCAATGTGCCATATATAAATATGTCATTATTACTATACTATGACAATCAATGAAAATGCTTAGGTTCTGACTTATGTCCCGTCGATAAAATCACACAACCTTTTTGAATATGTGGCAATCCCAAGTAGTAGATTTAATCAACATAAAATCTACTCGCTAATTTCACGGATATTACTAACCACATCAATGGAGATATGCAAGGCTGATATTTTTTCAATTTTTTTGTCTCCACAATTTTTGGACGAATTACCCGTGTGATTTCATAATATGAATTATCGACCACCTATTGCATCCTCAACTCTCAATTATCAATTAATGGGATAATAAAAGTTTAGGTATATCTTTTCTATGAAAGTGATTAAAGATTAAAAGTGAAATACTATAATCAGCTTGTAAAAAATATATATGTATCACAAATATTTATTTATTTATTCTAAATCGTCATATCTCGTGTATGGCACGATCTCATTGCAGTAGTTACTTAAATATAATCGACTAGTGACGGATTTTTCTTTCAAGCTCGGTTGAATCAACAGTAAATTTTTTACAGCTTCTCTCCGTTGAAGTCGAACCCCTCAGCTCTGGTTCGCTGGGCTTGCCTCTGCAGTGAAATCTTGAGGACGAAGATGAAGTTGTCGTGGAACAAGAAGAACCCAAGCACCAAACGCTCTTTCGGCGCCATTTCCAAGTACCCAGATCTCCCTTTCGACAAGCAAGACGACCCACCGGGCAGAGACCAGGAAGACGCTAGCGTTTCAGGGAATCAAGAACGACCCGGGTCAAAAGCCCTAGCTTTGAATGAGGACGGCCCATCATCATCCGCTGATCACCAGCAATTGGCTCGATCGTTTCAGTCCCAAGGCGACAAGCTCGCTGAGGTGAATCGCGGTTCTATTACACGATTCTTCGCCTCTCCTTCCAATTTCTTTTGCCCTTTTTTGTTTTCTTGAAAATTCTGATGCTGTTCTGTTGAAGTCGAATTTAATTGACATGTAGAATAGCTTGCTGATTATCCATGAATGTTTTGGCCTGTCCAACCTGTCTGATTTGAGAGGTTGCTTACTGGGATTATGCCGTTTTCGCTGTGGGAGCCTGAAAAGATAATTGAAAAGCTAACCTCCATCTATTTGCGGGGGAATTTCTTCAAGGTCCTTGTTTTTTTGTTCTTTGGAACTTTGCTTACCAAAGAAAGTGAATTTTCTTAATAATTTCTCAAATATGTTTTTGGTTCCTCTTTTCTTTAAGGTCCACTATATTATTGGTGGTGGTGGAAGTGGAATGAAATGTCCAATGGAAATGTAATTTCCAGAATTATGTTTCCGGCAGTGGAGTGGGTTGGGGTTGATGTGCTGAAGAGGGAATGGAATGAAATGATTGGGGCCATGGAATCACATGAACAATATGGTCAGCAGTTACTCGATTAATGTGGATTTGCTGAATATTAAGTTCTTTTCCCAATTGGGTAGACATAATAGTAAAAGCCCATAGTCCATTTTGGTAATCTGAGCCTGAAGATCTTGGTCAATTTGTGCAACTTGTTTTGGGTATTGTGATACTCCTAATTGTCGACTTGGCAGCCTTCGAATTGGCTTTAAGGGTTTCCAACTTTACTGTCGGCTGCTCCTGGCTGTCATCCTGTAACATTGTTTTGGGAACTCATGTCAGCACCATATAATCAGATTATAAGGTTAATAGGAATGCCTATATCTCCTGGTCACAAGTAGTTTTCTTGGCTCATACGTGTGCTGCTTCCTGAAAGAGCTGGCTTATTGGCAAGAGGAACTCTTGCAACATCCTATTGATATCTACAACTGAAAATGTTGAATGGCTTGACTGCTGCTGGATGTTTTCTCATTATTGTTGAGATTGTGATCATTCCCTACTTTGTAGCCCTAATAAAGGGTTTTGATGTAGTTTACTTCTGTAAGATTATCGGGCTTCATTTTTATGGCTCATTCACTTCTGAAGGAGGGAAAATACCGGGAAGCACTGGGGAAGTGGGAGACTGCTCTTACCTTGATGCCTGAGAATGCAGTTTTGCATGAGCAAAAGGCGCAAGTCTTGCTTGAAATAGGAGACACGTGGGGTGCTCTGAAGGCAGCAATTAGTGCGTCTCAGATCCTTTTCCTTTTACTCTATCTTCATGTATTTCATCAGATGATTTATGGGGCTCTTTCTTTGAATCTCAGCAGCCCATAGCAGTGTCAAATAATTACACATACAGTGATTTTCTTCTCGAATCTCTTTGTTCTTGATTATGTTCTCCATTTGTTAGTCAAACATTCTGATAGTTACAAATTTTGTCCACATCTAAGTCCTTTTCCTCGACCATCGGTGTGGCAACATCAGTATCGCATGCTTAAAAGCTTTAACAATCTTTGAAGTTCTTCAACCTCTGCTGATAAATATCTCAGCATACTTACAAATGTCCTTTCCCCAGGAGCCACTGAATTGGATCCATCTTGGGCTGAGGTATGTCTAGAGTACTGGACGAACTCACGTGCAATTTTATTAGTTATTTTCACACATATGGCGTGTGTTGACTGTCATAGCTGCTAGATCTCGGTGAAAGTCTTCTAGTATCTAATCTATGTTGCCAAGTGCATAATGTTATCACTTTACTTTGCCATTGTATTGTTTGCATTAATTCCCCTCATTGACATTTTCACCTTCAGTGATGCTTGTACTTCCCATGTAGATTTACCCCTTTTTGTTGCTTTCTGTTTTCTATGTTGAGGACGCCAATTTATCATGTGGTCTCTCTTGTCTTCATGGCTTTTTCATTAAGCAGCAGATCTTTATCAGAAATTATTCACTTCGATGTTCATATGAGAGGTATTGATAAATATTTATCAATATCAATGATCATAGGCAATTAACTTTATTATCTTTTAGGAGAGTAATTCCGGACAACTTTTCAGCTGCCTCTTGAAAATGTTCCTTGGATATATGGAGTATTGCCAAGAGGAGTAGTTCAACCTTCTTAGTTTCTGCTAAGCTATCTGCTTTTTAATATGAACAACAAGCGGATGGAATTGAATATACTCAGTTGTGGATGGAGAAGGGATCCAATTGAAGGATCTAATTTAGAAGAATATAGCCCATAAGGGTGCAAAAACATGATTCTGCATGTAGAGAAGGATGCATGAATACTAGCCAAATGAAATGAAGGAACTCGTTGTGATATTAGCTGAAATAGGTCTCTTTTTCTTGGTCAGAATTGTCTTCTCATGTCCTTTACATGACCTCAAGGAGATTACTCCCTTAATTCATGGAGGCATGCGAATTCTCTATGTTTGTAGGCGATTTTATTTTCTCTAATATGTCAATTAACAGAACAAAGTCATTATCATTTATTGCCTGTTTAGTTATTGTGTTCACTTATTTCTGTCTATGTTCATTATTGTTAACTTTCTTGCTGAAAGAAGTTTGTCGTTCCGACAATTCAATTGTTTTTTCCTTGTGGAGCGTTGAATTTATGCAGTCGTGGATCACCCTGGGTAGAGCACAGTTAAACTTCGGAGAGCCTGATAGTGCCATTGCTAGTTTCGATAGAGCAATATCTGTTAAGGTATGCTGATGATCATTGTTATTCTTCTAGCTGTAGTGTTCATAGATACAAATGAATTAGCCTCCACATTACAGCCGGATTGTGAAGAAGCTCAAGATGACAGGAGAACTGCACTACATCTTGTAAAGAAGCGAAAGCAGCTGCATTTGTCGGGCATGAGCACAACAAAAAACCGTTTTGTGGTTGGAGATAAAGAATGACTCTCTCGGTCCAGATGCTTACAAGAATTTTTATGTTCTGGCTCTAGAGGAGGAGCCCATGGCCCTCGCGTATATAAAGCTTTGACAAGTTCTGAGCAGCTATTGTACCTGGTTAAGCTCTTAAGAAGATGCAAGGTGGTTGAAGAAAAATTTATGCAGTCCGACTTTCCTTGTTCGAAACTGGAGGTCTAAAGTTACGACTTACGAGGATGTCACCTCTCACCCGATTAAAAGCTGGTCTCTTTAGATATCTTTCCTTTTCACCCTTGTGACTAGGACTTTTATTTCTTGTTGGCTACTATCTTTCCGAATCCTTCTTGTATGTTATAATACTACTTCCTTTCAGCATAACACTATCATCTGTTGAAAAAGGATAAATGACAATGCTTGAGCGAAGAATGCAAATTCACAAAGCATCCTCAGTTGTTGTGGCTATGACGTGATACCAACGTTAGGGAATATGTGGAGAGTCGTCTATGCTCTGTTGGATCTCTGGTCTTTCTACTTTATCGTCATGCTTAGAAATTAATGAGCATTTGTCTGTGTGCAAAGATCTTGGCTGAACCACGATCACGGTGCCTGTACTAATGATTTTGTTAGTCTTTTCTCTTTTGGGTATTTGTGAGATGTTGGTAATCCACGGAGCACCAGCCCCATTTCTCGGGGGCACTCATCGCGGATAGTTCAAATCCAGGAGCATGCTACTTGTCAATAGTGAATTGATTCACCTAGAACTCGAACAGTACGTAGGTGTTCTTTGCATGAGCACAGTTTCCTTATGCCCAAGCAGCATTACTTCTGCTAGGACAACCCCACCTTTATACAGCTCTCTCAGCGCTCCTTCAAACTGGCCAGGTTTAGCATACGATTGCTCAGTATGGAAGTTACTTCTCCTCTGCATAGCTAGCTAGTTCTGATGCCAAGTGAAAAGAAATTATTGCAGTCAAGATCCAAAATCTGAAGAAACGGTTGCCACACTAAAACTGTGCCAACGAAGACACTCTTTTGAATATATCGACAGTGGTCTGTCCATCATTACCTCTTCAGTGCATCAGACATGCAGGCATCATAAACACTGTTATCTCAGTCCAAAGAACCTTAAAAGAGCTCAATCACAAGTTAATTAGCAAAGAATGTTTATGCTATACATTTACACTGTCAAGTTTTCGACAACGTCACAGGATATTAGTACTATAACTCAAGTGACAAAACTTGAAATAGGATTGTCTTAAGTGACACGAATCAAAAGCACAACCATAACAAAGATACATGTCATCGCGAAGATCAGAAGCCAAGTAAAGCATGTAGTCTTAGAGCTTTCTGAGTATATCTGCGTTGCTCGTACATTAACCCGATTTGTGCTTGCCAAGCTGTGCTCAACAGCTTTCTCTGTTGAATCAAGTATCTGCAATGCAACGCATAAGGATCTTGTCAGACTAAGCACATTGTTGAGTTGGGTGGAATAGCCACTGCCAGAAAAATGTCATGATTAAAGCAGCTGTTTTGCAACAGACTTGCAAGATTGAAGCAGATCGCTCAAGTTACATCCCGAAATTGCCATTACGAAAGGAATTAAGATAAAGAAAAATTAAAAGACACCTAACATAGTATCAAGATTTACTTTTTCTGTATTTTGCAGGGACTGACTCATCACAAGGCTACTCTCTTTCAATTGCCGTGCCAAACCAACCATTTCATCCGTCAAATCCTCTTGAAGCTTTCTGTTGAAAGGCAAAAGGTGCAATCACAGTATCTGCTTAAATATACTTAAAGAAGGACAATCATAACAACGAAGTATTGGTCAAAATTTTCAAGCAGTAGCCACAAAGTAAGCTGAAGGTTCAATGTGGAAGATGGGAAAACTAGCTTGAACAAAAAAGAAGCTTAGACACACTCGAGGAGGGCATCTTAACTTACGAACTAAATCACACTCCACTTTTAAGCCCAAGAAAGTTTAAAGTGTTTCAACCTTATCTCTACCATATAAGAGCCATACACTAGTCTTACAGCATATCTTCTTCAACTTTACTTGACGCCAGATTCTTAAAATTTTACTCTACTTTATACTAGTGTGATATTTGGACCCAAAAAAAAAAAAATACTAGTGTGATATTGTTCAGTGTGTATCATTTCAACACATCTTCATACCTGACCAGATTCTTAGATCCTTCACATTTTCAGTTCTCGTGACAACGACAAATAACAACCAAGTTTTTTCCCCACTAGTAGGGTTCGGCTCTCCAACACAGTGCCCCCATAATCAGGTGTTGGGGATGGAAACCTTTTCGAAACAGGACAAGAAGCAATGCATGAACTAATCAGGAGCTTTGGGTATGGGAAAAAACCCAAACTATAAAGTTGTCTAGTAATAACACAATCATTACTATTTGTCATTATTGACAAACAAGAATGATAAAACCTACCTGTGCTTTTCAATGTGCACTTGCGCTGCAGCATCCAGTTTGACAGGTCCTGATGTATCGACTTCATTACGGGATTGAGTTGTATCTGCAGTACTTGAGGTCGGCCTGTTAAAGAATCTAAGTGATGAATTACAATCACAAATCAGTAATAGCTCATGCAGATGACTTATTATTGCGATAAAAGGCACTCTATTAAGAGTTACATAAAACAAATACAACATTACTGTAGTAGATTCACTTACGCAAATCTCCTTCTTAATCCTGATTTTGGGGTAACCGGATCTTCCAATTCTTTATGAGGGCTTTCTCCGGAAGAACTTCCTGGAAAGGGCTCCTGCAACTCTTGCACATCATGCTGAGAAATGCAAGCAGAGTACCATATCATGAAACCTCATACCCAATGGAAAGCAACTCATACTTTTTCAGTTAAAAAGTGCACTTAAAAAGGATTAGATAAGTGAGTTGACAACCTCTGTACGCACATCATAGATGCTTGCAAGAAGAAAAGCTAAAAAATTTGCAGCAAGCAGTAGCAATTAGCAAACATCTAGTATAATCTCTCTCTCTCTCTCACCACTCTCTGTTTCTATCATGAATAATGAGGAATACCTCTTGGTCCAATCATAGCATCGCCAGTCAATGCTTTTTTGGTGCTCGCTATATTAAACGGGAAAATGTCATGAAAATGTAATATATCAAAAACAATTTGAAACATTGTGACTAGAGGGTCCATCAAATCTGTTACAATTTTGTCTTCCTAAATGAACAAAACAAAACTAGCTAATAAGGTGCTAAGGGGCTTCGCCGTTATCCATAACAAAATAGAGGACTGTCTAAGCTCTGACTGACACACATAACTGTTCAAGTTCTGTATGTCAAGTACTTGAAAGCATAACTCCTTCTGAGCAGAAGTTTAAGATGGGGTTCCTATGCCATTAAAGAATGTAAGATTCTGTTCCATTTACAACAGCACAAACAGACTCTGCTAGAACCATAAAAATGATCAAGAACTGCGAAACCCAGGTTCGTATCTGTAAGGGGACAAGCAGACTTAATCCATCCATTTATTTTCAGTTTATAGACTTGCACTTAAAGCAATCAAGAAGACGAAAGTAAGGATAGCCGCCTCCAACAATATTCAGTAAATGCAGGAAGAAGAAAGGTGATATAACTCTATTGACCAAGTCAAACATGTCCTGCTTCCAAAAAAAAAAAAAAACCAAACATGTCCAAGAGACATGTAGAAAACCAGCAGTAATTGAATCTCAGCTGTCATATAGAAAACACGCACAAAAATTTAAAGGTCATGTGCACTCACCAAAGGAGCTGATAACTTAGCAGCAATTGCTTCAATCTTTTCAGAATAATCGATCACCATTGCTTTTGGAACTCTGCACCAACAAATCCATGCAATTATCAAGGCAGCAAATCTGATGTGTCTTTGATATTCACTTCAAAGACACAATAAAGACCAGGTTACATTTCATTTTAACGTATTCCAACAGAGTCGCTAACCTTCGTATACTCACATCTACTGCTAAGCAACAAATGACGACTGACATAAAATTCTGAAGCATGTATCTGTGAAGGCATGCTTGCACATGCGCGCTCGTGCTTGCGTATAACACCCAAGAAGATTATTCTTAATTACAACATTAATCACATCACTGAATTCCCCCATCATAACGATAATAAAATTTGGAATAATAGCTAAAAAGATTTCCAAGATGAATTGAAACATCAACATACACAATGCCTACCCAAAGAGCAAATATTCTCTACTTCTGTGTTTTATGAATAAGAAATTAAACATACCCCTCCCTCCCTCTACAAAACCAGGGAATCAACAAAAAATTCAGAATAGCTTGCAATATTTAATTGGTTAAACGGTCGATGGCAAAAGTCTTCTTCCTGCTAGTTCTACTGAGTGAATATAAGAGGCAAGAACAAGCAGTCTGTGATCCAGCCAACAAAACCACGCCGTAGGGTCCATAACCAGAAAACTCCTATAGAAAATGTCCAACAAGCAGTCCGACTATCAAAGATGAAAAAATCCAAGATGAATTGCTCATCTCATTCAACAACAACAGTAAATGACAGAGAGTTCCAAAGGACATGTGAAGGACCTTGGTAACCCATCTGGGGTTCTCTCCTCAGCCAGCTGCTCCAGTTGTTCTCTTAAAGTAGCAACATACTACAAAGCCAAAATGACAACAGCACTATAAAAGTAAAGAGATGCATCTAGCACTTCAAAGAACAATAAGGACTGGAACTGAGAAAGTCACAAACTAGATAAACAACAGAGCACACCTGAACGAAACATACATTACACTAACTTTTACAAAGGATAATAAGTCATCCTGAACTAATCATCTCCTGGGAAATTAAGTTCATAGGGGTGAACTGCAGTACATGTCGCTGAACTGAATTTCTAGATTTAGCACTTGTTTGGAACTTCAATATATTTCAATTTAGTCATCTCACTTAGTTTTCCTTTTCTTTTGGTTGGGAATAAAAGTGGTAGAGGCAACAAACAGTTACACCCTCTGGGGTTACTAGAAGGATCCCGCGCCCACTAAGGTCAAAATCATTGATTACGCTAAAAAAAACTACAGGACACAGTCACACAGTAACAGCCACAAGGCTACCAACAAAGAGATTCATGTTGGTTGTTTCCCAGTCACAATAAAAGTCACCACACTTTGTACCGAAAACTTGCTCAAAGAACCTTCATTGGCTCCGACCAAGTAACGACCTTCTTACTTGGAAACATCAAACGCTAATGGTTTCATGTAAGTCGCCCTAAATTTTAATTTGGGCTAGCTCCTATCCTCCAGGGTCATGACTTTTCCCTTCCCAAAACAAAGTTTGCTTTCTCAAGATGAACTATGTTAAGCTCCGACCAAAGTCCAGTCAACTAATGTTTTCTCCGTCTTTGATTGCTCACTTTATCTTGGGTTTTCTCTCCTTGTTACCTTTGTTTGCACGCCCTCGTAATGCAGGCTCGTCAGAGCAAATCACTCATCGGAATCCATCCGTGAGAGAATCACCAAAAAAAACGCAGCGTGCTCAATTGACAACAGGTTTCCAGAGGGGAAGACATACGTGAGCAAGTTTCGCTTGATTCTCTTGCTTGGGCGCAGCTGCAAGTAGCCTCCTCAAGTTCACTTCCGTCCTGCTGATCCCCATTACAGGACCCCTACATGTCGCACAACCAACAACGAATTCGTCCGGGTGAATCGTAAATAACCTCGAAACATGTACAGATTGCAGGTTACCAAGATCGCTCGTTAGCCGGCGATTCGAGATCTCGAACGCACGCCCCAAATGGAGTATAGCCGGCGATCCGGATCGCCGGACGTGGCGCTCTGTTGATTAAAGAAAGAGAGGAAGAAGGTGAAGAAGAAGAAGAAGAAGCAGAGGGCGAACGAAGAGATGGAAGACAGAAACCGATTCGAATCGAACGCTCTGTATTTTGTTGTTTTAAGATTTTAATTCAAATTGCTGCTTCTTTTCAAGGTATAAAGGCAGCAGGTATTTCAACTTCTACAAATTATTTAATCAGGTCTCTTTCGACCCAAAAAAAAAAAAGAAAATCAGGTCTCCAGACTTTTTTTTTTCTATATAATTGGATCTCTAAATTACATATATGTATATGTGTATATGTATTATTTTAATAGGTACTTCTGTCAAAATTATGGACGAAAATACTAATGTGATGTTAATTTACTGTTAAATGCCGACTAGTCATCCTATTTGGCGTTCCGATGAATAAAAAATCCTACTCCGCACTTAAAAAAAAAAATCCAAAAATAAGGAATATTGAAAAACAGAAAAGATATTAAAAATTAAGGAAAAGGAAATTTCAAGAAAATATAGACAAACAAAGAGGAGGGAAGACGCTGTTTAGGGTCTCTAGACGACGAAGGCCGATGGCTAGATTGCATGACCTGAGCCAAATCTACAGTACTAGAGCGACCTCTGCCGGACGTCGCCTTGGTCGCTTGACGGGTCGCACGAACCCGACGATTAATAGTCGAGCAACCCGAGTGATTGGCAATTGGGATCACGCAATTGTAGTTGTAACCTGTCTGGACCGTACAGCTCCTGTTATGTGTTGCTTGACCTCAACGATGACCAACAAAAGGCTCAAGCATCCTCGCAAGTGAAGAGAAAATATTGGGTGCTCGGCCTGTGCCACATCGGCTATGCCCAAGTCCACTCATCGCGCGACACGTTGCACAGCAGGCCCCACTGTCAGATTCCCGCAAGCGCGCGGGCAGTATCAGCGTCTCACGTGTCAATTCACATCGGCTAAGACAACTAGGGGTGAGCAAACTGGCCCGGACCGGATCGGGACCGGACCGGATCGGCCATTTTGGTCCGGTCCTTTAGGGAACCGGTCCGGTCCCCGGTTCCTATAAGTAGGACCGGTGGCCGGGCGGTCTGGTCCCCGGTCCTAGGGGTCATTGGACCGGACCGGACCGCTCGGCCCGAACCTATTTTTATATAATATATAACTATATATTTTTAAATTTCTTAGTTGGAATGTTCAAATTGTGTTGTTTTGTTTGCTTTTAATAGTTAAATGTGTGCAAAAAAAGTTACCCATGCTTGAGGTAATTTTGAAATTGAGTTCTAACATGTAACATTTAGATTTCTCTATAAATGGTTTCTTCCTTCTTATTGCAGTCTTTGGTTTGACGTCAATGGGTTAATTAGTAATTAGATGTTCATTCCATCCTAACATTGCTTGTTGATCAGTGGAAAAGGCTTTGCTTTTCTTGATTTTGTTCTTCTTTTAGTTTCAAACTTCTTGAAATTTAGGACGAGACAATTGCTGAGGCGACATTCTCATCTTGTTATGTTTCCGTACAATTACAAATGTATTTGTTGATTGGTATGTGATATGATTTGTGATAAA
>BCNH02000006.1:31867403-31896789 GCA_001662345.2 Metrosideros polymorpha var. glaberrima | reverse complement strand
TTAGATGTTCATTCCATCCTAACATTACTTGTTGATCAGTGGAAAAGGCTTTGCTTTTCTTGATTTTGTTCTTCTTTTAGTTTGAAACTTCTTGAAATTTAGGACGAAACAATTGTTGAGGCGACATTCTCATCTTGTTATGTTTCCGTACAATTACAAATGTATTTGTTGATTGGTATGTGATATGATTTGTGATAAATCATTTGTCTAATGCAAAAATGCATTTAAAATGAGAGGTTTTCTTGTTCATGCGCTTCATCACGAACGAAAAAAATTGTGTCTTGTTATTAGATAGTCGCAATTGGCTTTATACGTTCATTGTTTAACGGTCCCACTAGAACCGGACCAGACCATCGGTCCCAGTCCTGATCCCGGTCCCAAAAACATGGGGACCGGGATTATCGGTCCGATCCCGGGCCTCATACGAGGACCGGACCAACCCGGACCGTGCACACCCCTAAAGACAACAACTATTCTTTTTGGAAGGAGACCCTATGATTAGGGTACGAATATGTTAAAGAGTAGAATTTAGCATTCTTAATAGCATCTCCATAGGATAAGATCAGATGGACATCGCCGCCCGTTTCGCTTTCGAGGCATTTCTGTCTTGTACCCTAAGAAACCCTAACCTCGAAACTCAAGCCAATCTCTCTCTCTCTCTCTCTCTCTCTCTCTCTCCCCCGAGCTCTCTACCGAAGCTAGGAGAAGGACCAAAATCAACACCTTCCAACCTCGCCACGCCTGATCGCAGCAACTACATCGCACCACAAGGAGCTCGCGGTACTCTCTCTCTCTCACTCTCTCTCTCTCTGCTTGCTCTCTTCCCGATCCGCGGAAGCAAATTAGGGCTGCGGGTTTGTGTTGAGGCCGCGTGCATTAGGCTGGCCGCTTTCATTGTGCAGATGACGATTTGAATGCTAGTCTGTTTCTTTTGCCTTGCTCGCTTGCCCGTGTTCTAGTTCGCAGTGGATTGTTTCTGTCGTGCGCCCGTGGGCAGATCGTGCCTGTGGTGGATATAGGAGTGCGATGCTCTCGGGCACCATATCGAGATTATAAGAAGCAACTGATTGAGTTTTAAGGGGGACGGGTTAAATGGTTGAGATGGAACCTTGTGGGTAAAGTTTGTCTTGGACCGAAAGGGAGGTCAATTCCAGCATGATGACATCGACTGTTTCTTAAAGATGTGGAATTTTACATTTAAAAAGATGTCGAATTTTGGGAGGATCAGTGAACAACACTAATAACACAAGACAAGAACGTGCTGCTCTGTCTTTGATAGAAAACTGAAATACGCAGAAACCTTCCTCTGTCGGGCACTTAAATCGTAGTCGGAGGGACTGCTATCAAATTAAATCTTGAAAGACCATTTGGCTGTCTTGAATATAAATATGCATTTGAAACTAAATGGAGCAATTTGAGCATCCTTCACTGCTTGAAAGAAGGGGAATAAAAGAGAGTAGTCTAGTGTGTATAGATGCTCACACTTGGAAGCAATTCCAATCTATCCTTCTTCAAATACTTTGTGTTTTGTAATGTGGAGATTGGGGAGCATGGCATGCCAACTGTAGAAGTCCCCGACAAACTCGGGAGCAGCTTTCCTCTTTTAATTATCACGTGTCTTCAGCATGCTTTTCTGAGGTAGCTAACAAGGAGCAAAGGTCTCTATGCTTAAGCTTTGAAGGTTTAGGGGCTTCGATATGTTATAGGACATTGGGTTTCTCTCTCTAAATATCAACAGGTGTTTTGTAGTTGGCGTACTTTGTTCTTTCTACTTTTATTCTTCACTCGAACTTGTTTGACCATCGAAGATTTCTCTCTTGGTTTACTCAAGGCGTGCAACGTGAAGGCATCAATTTTTTCAAGGAAAGCTAGTTTTCCATTTTTTCCCCTTTGTTGCTGATTGGAGCCTACAAAAGTCGGGCATAGCCTACCAGAGACTATCACAAATGAAGTATTTATATTGAGTTCTAACGGAATGTGGTATTGAATTATGCAGCGACACTAGCTAGAACAGTGGTATTGGGGATTGGAAATTGGGTTGTCTAACTCTTTGTTTGGATATCCAGAAACAACAGCAGCAGCATCTTTCAGCTTTGAACGCCTTCTGCCCAAATCAAGAAATGGCTTATGTAGATCATGCATTCTCAATTTCAGATGAGGACATGATGATGGAGACCACTTATACTGTGAATAACAGGCCCCCAATCAAGGAGATTGCCCTCGCTGTATCTCTTCTTGTTTTTGGAAGCATTGGCCTAGTCTTGGGTGTTATCATGGCTTCCTACAAAGTTGGTGGCGATCGAACCCATGGTAACCATAAGATACTTTTTTCCTGGCAATTATATTTCTCTTCATTTTCTTTATCAGAATCGCATGATTTATTCTTGTTAACTAAAATGGTTTTTCCAGGGGTGTTCTTCACAATCTTGGGGTCAATCTTGTTCATTCCCGGATTCTACTATACTCGCATTGCTTATTATGCGTACAAGGGGTATAAAGGTTTCTCTTTCTCCAACATACCACCTGTGTAGAGCCTCTACCTGTCAATCTATGATGATGATGCTTCTCATCATGTACAGATCTTTCTTCCCCCCTTTTCTTGTTTCTCTTTTGATATGTTTCTATGAAGCTTTAAGCTTTGTCTGGGGTACTTCATTAGTATATAGACTGTTGATGTCCTATGACCGAGCACAGAGTGTACAAACAATATCGCGTTGCAATATACTAGACTTATGATGTCATTCTCTTTTCCAGAGGCTATGTTTGGCACTTTCTTTGGACTCGTCATCAGAACTGAAATCTCATTTCTCACTCAGTTTAAACCAAAGCTGTTACCAACGTTGTTGGGCTCCCATCTTTTCATATGTTATGCCTTTTCAAGGAGTTTATGCTTTCCGTAATTCATCTTTCACCTCTTTTCCATTTTGTAATTCCAATTCCATGTTGACAGTCCCACATGCTTCGCCACATGAATGCGCTCAGTGAATTGAAGTTGATATGCTTCACATAACTAATTTTAAGGAGCAATCCATCATCTCTCTGAAAACTTCAACCCCATATCAAAGCTATTTGATTGAGATCTGAAAATCATGGACAAGAAAAAATAGATTTGTTTTCCTTTGGCTGAGAAAAATGTGTGCGGAGTGATGAGCCGAGACAGAGTAGAGAAGCAGTAGTAGAGCGGAGGCGAGCTGGCTGAAGGTGGAGAACCAAAGTGTAAGAGGGAAACTAAATGAGTTCCATTGACAGAACTGAGGAGCTGTAGGATCAGTTTCATTTTAACTGGAGAAACAATGAAAACTAATATTGCAAGGGAAGCGCTGTGCCTGTTAGGGTTCGGTTAGAATAGCCAGCACCGGCTTTGAACTGTTTTTCTGCAACCTCTCGCAAGCCTCTTCAGACCTTCAGTTCAACAGTTCAAATCACTTTTGGGTCGTCCGAGGAACACGGGAAGAAAATTACTCGAAGCGGATCCTCTTTTATAAGCTCAATATGTTGGAACCGTCTTCGCATCAAGCCTAATGTTTATTGTCATATGAAAAAGAAAAGATAGGCAGCCACCAAAGATTCTTATGTCTTTCTGCTCTCCTTATTCGCTTCTGATCAGTTCAGTAAAAACTCCCTTTCCTGCTGTATTGATCATGCAACAGTTTTCTCTCCTCTCAGAGTATTCTTCATTTGTCTACATGTAAGGAAAATACCCTACCGGATCGATATTCTTGTGTAAACTCCGCATTGTACCTCAGGGCAAATGACTGAGCACTCACAAAAGTTTTGAGTTTGATTCTGTGTGTCACGTCTCATAGACACGAATACAGATATTAGATGTACAGCAATCCAGTGGCTGCACCGTTTAGGTCCGTATCAACTACATGATACATCCCTAAACTCAAGCAAACAAAAATAAAAGGATGATTACTCAGAATGAAAATTGCGATTGCGATATAATATATTGTACATGGATCGATGATACATGAACGAAATTACACGATGAACAGGTCGGCCGACAATGCATTATTCACTAATTATATTACATAGGATAGAAATCGAAGAAACGAATCGAAAAGAAAAAAAAATCAGCATGGTTATAGTGCAGAATCTTGTACAAATCAGGCGGTACATATTGATCTACATGGAAATTGAATGAAAAAAAAATCAGGAAAATATCTTCAAATGATCAGCTCGTGGATGCTCTGCTCGATGCGTTACATTCGCGCTGATATGTAGAAGATTCTGCACTATAAACCATGCTGGTTTTTTTTCTTTTTGATTCGTTACTTCAAAACTAGACTCTGACAAAGAAAAAAAAAAGACTCCTTCACAGTCATTTCTAAGGAACCACGTGACCCTGATGTTGTTGCTACCCGATCATTGAATCGACAGAAATGCAGTGCCTACATTGCACTAGACGAACAATGAAGAAGGCTAATCAGTAGCTGGGTGATCTCCGTTGTCTTGGGTTTACCGCAGCAGATGCACTCCAGAATGCCAAGCAAGATGCCTCCGCGGCGGGGTGCTCCGTTGCTGTTAGACATCCGGTGGAGAAGTAATGAACCGAGAAAGAAGATTATAAGACGGATTCGAATGGAAACCCTGAGTAGCGATGCAAGAGCTCTTGATGGATGAAATCTTGCGGAAGGCATTCTATAAATAGAATCGTTACTGAGCCAGGGAAAGGAAAATGCTATGAGCTTCTGTCAACATTTCCATTGCACTTCTCATCGTCTTCCACAACCTTACGCGAGATTAAACTCAAAAAAGCAGAGATCTTTCTTCTTTTCTCTGCTTTTGTTTCTCAATATTCTTTTTTCGTTATTTCATTATGCCAATCACGATGGGAATATGCCATTTTTTCCCCATGTGAACATGATGATAAACTGCGATCCGGTAAATATCTGGACAACATTTCCTCTGCTTTTCTTGTCGCCCATTACTGGAAGCACCGGGTTCACGCGAGCCCAATGCATAGCATCTTAAGATCATGCGGATCCCACGCGACGATCACACAATCCAAAGTGATGACGACCTGAGAGAAATACGGAGAAGTGACCAAATCATCTGCCAAGCAAGTGAAGTTGCAGGCTCATTTCCTGGATGAACATTCTTCTCACTTGCTTGGGATCTGCAATTCGTGTTAAATGTCATCTTTCTTAATATTGCCACAATGGGTTAACAATAATGATCTTCCTTTAGCATTTTCACATTATAAAGTTGAGGGGAGGAAACAGAGACGATACGTTCAAGAATCGTGTCGAGCAACTTCATTCCTCGCGGGATGTTGACATTCTGTGAACGACTTCTACGTCGATGGAAATTGTTTGGAATCGTGAGCGCCTCTGCTCGTTTGAGGGAATGTCCCCGCTGGTGTGTGGGACACGGCAACACTCACCGAAAGTTAAATCACACTCACCATTGGGCAATCAGAGAGAGAGAGAGAGAGAGGAGAGGGCCCATTTTCACCTTGCGATGAAGTTCAGAGAAGAGATTGAGAAATGCAGAAGAAACGTCGAATCAGAAAAGCGAGTCTGCAGGTTCAATAACATGGGATCGTAGCAAATGCAGAGGATATGTCACCCACATAAAAAAAAAAAAAGTAGATTACACTCACCATTTGGCATATCTTTTGCAATTGCTATTGTCTGCATTCGCATTAACTTAGCCCCCAAGATTACAGAGGCCAAGATATCCACCAGAACTGTAAGTTTGTGGAAGTTGATGAGAATTGCAATGGAAATGTTAGCCTATGTACACTTTTAATACTCCTATATAATAAGGTGATGCATTTTGCAACATCTCATCAAACCCAAATCACATTTCTGTCTCCCATTAGAAAATCATCTTCCTCAATACTTCTACCCCTCTCTCAAGAAAGCTAATCTCTCTCTTCCGAGATGGCCAACCGTAGGGGAGGTGTGCTGCGCAAGATACTGAATATTATCGTTTGCGGCAAACCTAAGTAGCGATGAGGCTGGTTCGGCTCGTTTCGATAGTCATTTCTCTTTCGTCTCGATGTAGGCCCACCGTTTGTGTCGAGGAAATAGTTAGGTGATGTTGATATAGATATAACAAATGTGGAGGTGTCATGTAATTCGTGTCTGTACTTAAACAGTATCGTCGAGTCTATTATAATGTTAAGGTGGCCGAAGCACTAGTGCCACATCTTGTCATAATGATATGTTGATATGCTTTCACTGTGAGCGTTCAGTTAGTTCATACAAACAAAATCAGAGATTCTATGATATCTCTTTACCTCTGATATTTCAATTAGCAAAAATGGGTGTACTTCGTAAGGGTGTTCAATGTCCGTTTGGTTCGGTTCAGCTTGGAGACATTACCAACCCAAACCGGACGTATCGATTTGGAAAAATTGAAGCTCAAAGTCCAAACCAAACCAACAAAATCACAATTCAAAATTAAGTCGACAACTTCGGTTGGTTCTGTTTCAAACCATGAAGATCAAGTCGACACGCAAGTGAAGTATAAATCTTGTTCAACACTCAACCATAACCATTAGAAATAAAGAAATTGTCCACAACAACACTCCTTAACTTCTGAAAAAAAAAAAAACTTCTGAAAATAAACAAATAAATACAAAGGCATTGAAAAAATTATGAAAGTAATCTTGAATTTTTTTGATTTTGTCAATATAATCCTAAATTTTTGCGCAAAACAATTTCTATATAATCCTTCTATCCATTTGTCTCTAAAAATTTTAAATGTGAAATGAAATATCGTCGAGTTTTGAATCTTTCCTCTTCTTTTTATTTTATTTTATTTCTTTCTTTATTTTCTTTCTTGTAACTGTACATCTTCTTCCTCAGTTCCTTGCTACTGTTCATCCCCATTGCCCCCGTCTCCACCCGCCATCACGCCCTGCGTCTCCCCAAAAACCCACATTTTCGCAGCACCCAAACACCCATAAGAAAAGGAGGAAGAAAGCAAACAAATCTACCCAGATGGAGTCTTCGACCCTTTCAAGACTTTAAAAATCCAGAAGACGATTCTTCACCCGACGATTCTGAAGGCCTTCGAGATCTCGGCCATGCTGGACGACCTCGAGCTCAAGGACCCAGATCAGGAGGGCGCGAGCTCTGTCGCGGCATCTGGCGGCTCGAGCTCCGCCGCGGCATGCAGAGATGATTGCTAGAAATTTTAAGTTAGATAATTGCTTTTTGCACGGCGATCCTCGAGACCCAGAACCTGTCAAATCTGTAAGTTCTCGAAATTTCATATCTTTGCTCATCTGGAAGAAGACGAACAGCAACAAGGTCGGACAAAAATATCGAAGGATTCTTTTTATCTGGAAGAAGATGTTCGGGCATGGTGGAAGCTGTTCGGCGTCGAAGCAGGCTACGGGGTTGAAGACGGAGGAGGAGGTTCGCGGTGAGCCCGCATTTGCGGCATGGTGGGGTCTGCTTCCACCGGACAAGACAAAAATATGAAATCTGAGGGATAAGTTCTTCAGACTGCGAGAAGCATAAGAAAATATCGTTCAAATGGAGCCCGAGCTCAATATGAAATTTGGAGAAGATGAACTCACAGCTTCTCCGAGCAAGAAAAAAAAACATCAAAAAATATTTTTCCCGTTCCCCAATATATTTCTCGCCGGACAAAAAAAAATTTAAAAATAAATTAACATATATTTACATAAAATAAATTTATGATTAATTTGATAATTTTTCCGCTCATCGTATAGATAAAAAAAAAATCAAACAAAAAGATCCTTGCTCTAGATTTAAGATCCTTGAAGAAGTGCCTACTTGAGTAGGCTTTTAAGCATTGAATGGGACAAAATGATACTCAATATAACAGTGCAAATGTTTAGCAAAAATGGAATGATTTTAAAAATATTTTTAAAAAAATAATCACTCATATTACTTTTTCTTTTTTTTTTGGTCAACCACTCATCTTACTTAAAAAATGAATAAATAAAAAATACTTTTATCATCTACAGATATAAATTATTATAAAATGACGATGTTATTTTTCAGTGACTAATCATTTCAAGCAATACGAGTGATTAGTTTTAACAAAAAAAATTTAAATCATTCATTTATTACAAAAGAAAAAACGAACCCTAAGTCGTTAGTTTGATTCGATTCTTTCAAATTTGCAACGAACAAATTTGAAACTATATGGACAAATTGATAAAAATAATTTCGACAAACCCATAAACTTAAACTTATTGATTTAGATTGATTTGGTTCGACTTATCACTTTTCGGGTTTTTTTATTAACACGTCTAAAACTATTTCCAATGTTTTGATATGAAATGAAACGGTCACAAATACGCTGAAGCTTTGAGAGCGCTCTCTTGCGATAGTAGGATAGGAACAAATATCTATAGGTCCTTTCGGCTAAAATCCTTTACATTTCTTCAAAGCTAAACCAAACACAGCCTAACTGGGATAAAAGTATCATCACACATATACGTTTCTTTCTTAACAGACAAGAAGTGAGCTAAAAACATCACTTGCCCCTATCTAGGATTACATCGGTTTTCAGTTGGAAAAGTCTGGAGAAAAAAAAAATTTGTCCCGATAACAATTACCACCCTCTCAAGCCTCTAAGCAAAATTTGCCAGGCCCGTCGTAGGTCTTCTCCAGATGCTCGACTTTGTTAATCCTGAAGCCCCTGATCCTGATTTCTTCTGGCACCAAAGTATCTTTGTAATCAACACTTTCAAGGGTCCACCCTTTGTTCTCGACCCTACCTTTCACTGTAACCTGCGAGGAGAAGAAATGGACCTTCCAATGATGAGACAAAAGGAGAGAATTCCAAGGATTTTTTACATAGACAGAGCAATCAGGGTGTTTATGCGTAACAGAGACGCCGTAATAAACAAATAGGAAAATGATAAATGGACAGGAGACAGACTGTTGTAAGACTTGAATATACTCGTTGCAATGTTAGGGGAACAGTATAAGTTTCGTTATCAAAGACCAGGGTAGAACGAAAAAATGGGGGCTATTTGAAATATTCATCGCAACAAAGAGAGAGTTCTACTGGGGCCAAAGAGAGCATTAGATAAATGCACATTAAAAGTTGAATGTCTTGCGTCAAAAGAAAAAAAGAGGACAGGACAAGCATGGTGCTCAAGACACGACTTGCACACTTGGAACTTTCTTCTCGAGATGCATGGGTTAGTTTGTCACAACATACCTCTGCATCTTCTCCAGCATTGATGATGAGAGCTCCATCCAAGGAGAGTTCCTCAATGAAAATATCACGCCCATTAAGGAGCAGCGTGGACTTTTGAGAAACAGAACAGCTCGAACCGACTTTTCTTCTTATGTCTGCGAAAGTCAGCCCCCATTTTGGCTTCCATACAATTCGAGGCCATCCATTCACCTCTTGCCCATTGAAAACTTTCGTCACAGGATCATCTACTTGAGCACCAGCCTGAATTACAACTAAGATTAGCACCAACAGAAAAGCAAGATAATGGGACAAAAGGACCGTGATGAATGTGCATTTGGACAAGGTTTCCTTATGTGTTTGTGTCAGCTTTCACAGGCATGCGTGCATCTTCTCAAAAGAGGTCTACTTTCACATCAAAGTCTCAAACTGGCATATATATGGACAAGTGTAGTTTTGCTTTATTGAAGCATGTCATGATTTTATGACCAGAAATATCATTTGGTTGTTACTGGAGCAGAAATCAACTCATGGGGGGAAACTGGAGACCGGAGATAGCGCTATAGTTTGCAAATCAAATTACATGGAAGAGAACACTTATGCAATATTGGTATCTTCATACATTTCAATGGAAAATAAGTAGTTACCTTTCTAAGAATAAGGCTGTTTGCCCGATATATAGCCATTTCTCCAGAAGTAGCGCTATGATATGGATTCCCTTTCGGAACCTAATCAATTTGAGTAATCATGGATTTTATCAATCTTGCAACAACGATTAAAGAAATCCATTGTAGAAAATAAGAGGAAGGCAATCATGAGCTCCAGAATAAGTGTAAAATAAACCTCGGGAACTAAAACAAAAGTTTGTACCTTTGCAGCATCTTCAGGATTGTTCTTGACTGGTGCATAGGCAACCCATGCATCCATCACCTAAACAGTAATTTGGTGTCAACATATCTGATTTAGACTATGCCAATAAGTTCATATAATAAACTATCTGCATACTAAAATCTTGATTCTTTTTCCCTTAAATTGATGAAATTACCGTGAATCCAACTCTTGCAGTTGGAGGTAATGTCTTCGGGTAGTCCTGCATCATACATTCTAGTCGGGTAGAGGACTTAAATGAAGTTTTGCTAGCATCTTTGTACCTGCATAAACAATAAGAACGTAAAGTAAATGAAAAGCAAATAAAATGCCATGCCATACCAATTATAGATTCATGCACATATAAGGGCTTCGTCAGCCTCACTGCAAACACACAACAAGACTCCTATTCGAAACTTGAGGCATATTGACCTTTCATATTCACATATAACGAAAAAAAGAAAAGATACACACTTCCTTCACTCTATACAATTGGAATGAGATGCTGCCACATCCAACTCTAATAGACAGAGATCCCAACTTTGTTTTTGCTTGCCCCAAATTACATTATCTTTCAAACAATGAACTGAAAAGCTATCCCAGATGTTGACAGTCATGTTAAAAATTTAACCAGTAACAACATAAGGTAAAAAGGATATTACTTTGGATTAACAAACTCCTTTATGGCACCTCCTGTTTTTTTCAGTTCTTCAATGTATGGACCAAGTTCCAATATCAACTGCCAAAAGGAGAAAAATGCAGTCTTAAGAATCACTTGACAATATACAACCCTAGACTCAGTAAATAAACCAAGCCACTAAGTTCTACAGAATAATAGAACAGCATTCTTTCGATTAGGGTCATGAAAAAAATATCAAACTGATAGCTGATAGACCAATTAATATAGAGAGGGAAACAAAGAAACTCTGCTCTGGATTCTAAATAATCTGATTCCTTTTTCATCTCTCAAGCTTGAGACATTTTAAACAAACAGAAGGATGATAAATCGGGTATCTTCTAAGTCTATCATACTCTGGTCAGTTAGTCTGATTTTGGAGAAACTATGGTTAGTGTCTGATAGCCATATTGGACTAATGTCATTCTGCATGTACACTGTGATTAACAGTGGAGTGATGATGAAATGACAAAATGAATCCTAATAGCCCACACAGGATTACTTCCCTGGCCAAGTGAAGAAAGCCTATTCATGATGGAATGCATAAAGATCTCTTTCATTTTTATCAACTAAAGAGTTCAATTTAGCAAGTGTGTTCTAACAATATAAACTGTTTGAAAGAAGATTACTTGATTTATGTTCCCTGGGAAAGGAGAAAAACCAGTCTCATCATTCACATCTCCATCCGGATAACCAGTTGCTCTAAGCAGGGGATCCAGCTGATTGTATTCCACATTTATCACCATTGTCCTCCCTAAAATAGATTTTTGAGGAAAGCAAATTAGACATGAATCAACTGTGTCATGGAGAATGGGCTAAGAATATAATAATTAGTTCCACAAATTGTTCTCATCGTTCACTGACGATTGTAAGAATCAATGTAATACCAGTATCTCATAATATCACAGTCCTAAAATTTGCAATGAATAACTTTGTCGGTTGACACTGAGCGAAACAATTGCTCAAGCCTACGTTGCTGATAACTAAATTTCCAGATAAATCTCAGCTAGCACTATGGCACTGACACAATTCAATCAGTCACGAAAATCTTAGCCGATATACAGTAATAGATGATGATTAGACAGCAAGAAAAATCAACAAGGAGTGAAAGTCCTTCAAAACGGTTCTTTATTACAGTATCTCATAATATCACATTCCTAAAATATGCAATGAATAATTTGTCTGTTGACATCAGAGCGAAACAACTGCTCAAGCCTAGGTTGCTGATAACTAAATTCCACACATTATTCTCAGCTAACACTATGGCACTGACACAACTCGACCAGAGTCATATGAAAATCTTAGCCTATACACAAATCAATGATGATTAGATAGCAAGGAAAATCAACAAGGAGCGAGAGTCCTTCAGAATAGTTCTTCATAAGCCAAAGAGAGAGCGTTGGGATGTTTCTGGGTTCTTATAAACAGTTTTTTTCTATTAGATGGTTCTTATAAACAGTTAGATAACTACTTCCAACAGTAAGTACCATCCGCATGAGTAAGTTTGGCAATTCCTCCAATAGCTTCTTTAGCTTTCCGGGGAACGGCAAGAGAGTTGACATGATATTGTCGAATGGCACTGACACCCAAAGATGCTGGAATTGCCTGCATTGCACATGATGGAGGAATTAATTAGTCGGTTTTACTGCCACATGAGTGTAAGAAAACCAGCCGTCAGCTATCTATTACATCTCTGACCCTGAACCTGAACCTGAAGAAACATACCTGAAACTAATCCACTTAAAAGAAACTATACCTTAAACAGAAGTCCATTTGTATCTTGGAAAAAGAGAACCCATTTCATACCAGCATCATGCCTGGGAAAATGCCGAAAACAGTTCAATTTTTGGAAGAGTGAACTCAAATTGCTTCCCAAGAGACATCTTGCCACATCATTCTGTATCTTCTAAGCATATTTAAGCTAGGTAAAATCCCCGGTGAGATATTTTTGTTTGTAGCAATGACTGAGGATATCAATGCAGCAACTTAAGCAAGAAGCAAGATCACGTCATTCTTTCCTGCCGAGTTCCCTGTTTTCCCAGCAGAAAACCATCCACTGCTGGTTTCATATAACTAAAAGTATGGAATGGCATTTTAAAAGCTTTGTACAAAGATAGGCTTGTGGAAGGACAGCAGGCAGGCATACTGGTATAGTTTGATCGATAACAAATGTTTTGAAAAGAAAAGTAGGTCCACTGGTGCAGTTTGATGACTTACCACAACTTCAGAATGCCACTGGAGTAAAGAAGTGCATGAACATCACCATGCCCATGAGGTTTTGTCTAAAAAGGGCATAAATAAAAGGAAATAAGCCATAGAGCAAGATTCTTCAAGTTCAAATTACGACAAATCTTCAGTTACAAAATCATGACCCAGCCTTACCTGGATTTTGTACTTATCATGGGGATCCAATGCAAGCCTGGCATCATTATCTTCTAAGCATGCAACTTTTTCCTGCATTATTAGGTGCAATCAGACTGCAAACTTTTAAAATGCATAAGCATATTAGAAAATCCTGGCAGATGTGGTGAATGAGCAAACATTACCTGTTTCAAAAGTTTAACTTGAGAAGGTTGCATTCCAAAATAACCATTTGATTCCAACAGCTGTAAGGTCCGTGCATGAGTATCGTCAGATGTCATGATAACAAAGGGAATCTGGGTGCCACATCCATCTACAGATACACATGCATAATGATGTTACTAAATAGGAGCAAACCCTTTTTAAAGACACATCAACTTTCACAGAGAAATTCGAGGAACTTAGGAAGGAAAAGTTGATACTGAAACAATTTTGGTTCATGATCACACATAAATAACAAGGAGAATAATTTGATGGATTCTGCAGAATCAGGATGGTAAAACTCGAACAGCTATTGTTAGTTCCTTAGATAGAGATGCTCTTACCCAGCCTGTCTCTATAGTGAACTTTAATAAACCAGAAAGAAAAGCTGTCATGCAACACTTTTGGATATATCCAGTTCTAAAACCTCATTTCTAAAAGACCATATCCAACAGACCTTCAGTTTCCTTCTAGGAAAGAAGATAACAAGAAGAACGTGTTATTGATAGATTCAACAAACCCAGAAGAGGCTATTTGGTTGCTTTTGATGAAACTGGTTTTTTTTTTTAAGTTTTAGTCCACATGCTTGGCTTGTGCAATAAAATCTCTCTAACTTCTCAAAAAAAATATTTTTTTTTTCTCCCTTATTAAAGATGAATAGCTAAAAAAAAATGTCCAAAAAATTCCAAATGAGGCAGTAGTTCCTTTCCCATCTTATGATTAGCCTAACTAATAGTGGCATTACAGTCCATAATTTGTAGAGAACACTAAATGAAGTTAGCAGGAGACTCAGTTTCTAGCCAAGACATGCCATCCAGCTTTTTAGCTGTTAGTGTACCTATGTAAAAGACTCAATTTCTGAAAAACTCCTGGAGCACTGCACCACTTTGTCTCAAGTGGTGGATTTGAAGAGAATACAACAAACAATAGTTTGAATGTTCAGAATCTTCAATGGCATGTGTGCTGTCCTCTTTTATTCAGCTCTGGTCTCCTTGTTCTGATTCCTTATAGTCATGTAATGTCTTCCTTTTGCTTGTTTGTTTTTCTTCATCTTTGTCATTGTACATTGGTGACGTACTAAAATTTTTCAATAAAGAAATCTTTTATGTATAAAGGAGAAGTATGTAAAATAAAACCTTCAGCCAATCTACAGCTAGCCTCTTGTAAAGCAAGAATGGCTTCAATGTAATGCTGTAGAAAACATGTCCCTGAAGTAGTCTCTACTGGAAGAGCCACCTGCAAGATGTAGACAATAACTAAGAATAAAATAGATAATTATGCATAACCAACAAGAAGGAATACAGAAGAAGCTGAACTAGCAAGACTATTTGTGAAGACCTTGATTCCATTGTATCCAAGGCGTTCCCCAAGTCCACCAGCAACAAGGACGAATGCAGCTTTTTGTGCTTCCTTCACTCCTGTCTCCTCAAAATTGATGAAGTTGTCATCGCCAAAAGTTAAAACCTCTCCATTTGGAACCTAGAAGAGGTCAATAAAGTTTAGCTATCATGTTCAGTTGATTATTTCAAACAGTTTAAGCACTTAAGAGGCAGAAAAGAGAAGTCATGCTAAAGATCATCCATGAATTTCAAGGAGGAAAACATGTATTTATTGATGGAAAAGCATTATTATGAAAAATCATAAAGAAAGATCTGCAACAAATTATACTCACTACTCTGTATTAAGGTTACATGATACTTTGAATTGACAACTCAAAACATGTGGTAAAAACCAAGACGCTTGTGTATGGCAAAATAAATATTGCAAAAGACCACAACTAGATTACAAAGCAATTTCTTTCGAGTTAAAACAGTTTCACAAAGGTGCGAGTATGTTCCAACCTAATTATGTGGAAAGCAAAATGTACACAAAACCAGTCTAAATTAAACCAAGTACAGTCTTGGTCTATCAGGGATCAGGTGAAACCAGCGAACTTCATTTAGCAAATAACCCTGAAGTTTGACATCTTACAAGCCTCTCACACGCATACATCTATCACAACTACAACTCCCACATGGATATACTATGTGGTTATAATCCTCTACTACATCGCACCATGAGTATATAACTCTGATATATTTTGGAACACATGTCTTAGTGCATTTGAACATAGGGAAATTTGACTCATATCAAAGTTCACTGCCAGAAAAAGCAACCCCCCTACAGTAGTTCAACCTCTATAGCCCAAAAAGCAACTACTACTTGGTATACATATTGGGGTTGGATTTTATTTTATTTTATTTTATTTTTTTGGGGGGGGGGATTGTAAATATGCATCTCAAAGAAGGAAACTTCATATATTTAAGAGAAAATCATTTGACCAGAAAACTCTTGGCCAATTATGATCACAGTAACTACATTAAATCCAAACCAAGAACACTGAAGCTCTTCATGTAATCAAACTTGTAGAAATGGAAGCTTCGTCATCAAGGCATTCAGTTACATCAAATCTATGGCTCTGCACTTCACACATTGTAGCTCTTAAAGAAGCTAATGAAAATGCAGCAGTGGTCTTCTTTTTCAGTAAATAACAAGTAAATGATGACCGTTCGGAAAGCAAACAGTTCATACTTAAAAAAAAAATCAACTATCCAGTGGAAAGTCTTCATTCAGTCAAAATCCAATCTTTACAGCTCTTTGCTTCCGGAAATATAATTTTTTTTGGGGTCAGAATCCAGCAATATAATTAAGCAGTACTAAATATCAAATTATCATTACATACTGAAGGTGTGAAGCCATCGAATGGGTTCTTCCCTGCTTTTGAATCTGCTAAGAGTTCCCTCGCAGTTTTTATGTACGATGCCAAGCCTCCTGGATAACTTGTATCAAGCCTCGCCACCTGGAGAGTACAACCGCATGACAAAGACTCAAGAAAAAGAAAAGCATTATCTAGAAAAGACAAGCAAGTTCAGGCTTCAAAATTTGCACATTCAACAAATCAAGTAGTAAAACCATAAACCAGGTCTGAAAGGTAACAAGCACTCCTAGAAGCACGACATATATATCAGTAACAGGAATGTGGGACAGCATCAGCAGAAGCAAGCATAGTTCGTGTCTGGTATCTACAACTCCATTTAATTGGACAAATCAGATAATTGATGTGTATTCCTATCCCACACGCTCCACTGTTAAAGAAAAAAATCGACAAAAACGCAAAAGTTGACGGCGCAACTGTTGCGGCAAAAGATCGCCATCTAACCAAATGACTTCCCACATTATCAAAAGAAACAAGAACACAGAAAAGACACAAACATAAATAAGTTCCGCTTAATCAAAGATCGTATGAATTGAAAAAGAAAATAACTAAATACATAGGGTATAACCAAATTGTAAATTACGCCACACAGTTCTCTCTCACCGAAGACTAACACAGACAAACCGCAAGTCCATTACATACCACAAGTCAAAGGAAGGAGAATAAATCTGAATTCTCCATGAAACTCGATCCGGAAACATTAAATCGTCCACCGAACCACCGCTTACGTACCTGCTCGAAGAAGTCCTTCTTCTGATCATCATCGACGCCAGGATCCGCCCAGTGCTCGAACACGTGGGTCTGCCCCAACTCCACTAGCATCTTCGCCATTTCCACCTGGCCAGCAACACAACCACCCGCAACCAAACCAACCGTCACGAAAAACCAACCGCAACCGACCAAACCACGTACTCTCCCGCTCAGCGGTAACCGAACGAACCCGACCGACCACCCATCCAACCCATCACCGCACGAAGCGACGTACCTGATCAGGAGACAGCACGAAGAGGTTCTTCCGGAGGCCCGGGGGAGCGGAGGCGACCCAATCGACGCCGATGTCGAGCTTGGAGAGCGATTCGGCGACGGACGCCATCGTCGGAGCAGAGCGGGAGACGGAGGAGGAACGCCGATCTGGAGGGGTTCCGGTGGGTGGGGGGGGGGAGGAGGAAGAGGATGGAGATGGAGATGGAGATGTTACGAGGAGGTTGAGATCGCTACGTGAGTGATTTGGAGACGGTGAGCTGGAGTTTGCTGTTGCTGACAATCATTCGCATCTGTCAAAGGGGAGATGCCTTTTTATCTTTTTCCATGTAATATAGATCGCTGCCTGCTTACGCGATTCAGCTTGCCCCCTCACGTGGGCGCATCGCGGTTAAATCGGGCCCACCACGTCATTTTCCATCGAGTCTTAAAACTTACAAAATGTGCAATCAAACCCTTAAAACTTGTCAAACTACTACAATCAAATCATTTTGTTAACTCCATTGCATTTAGCTAACATGGGCTTTTTTTAATATTTCATCTCTCCCTCGTGGCAATGATGTGACTAGAACGCGAAACATAAGTATAAAACGACGTCGTTTTGTTCTAAATCTAAATGTTTTACACAAATTTTATTCAAATTAAATTAAAATTAAGCTTCCTTTTTTTTAAGAAAGGAGAGTTGGAACCTAGCTACCCTCGCCGACCATTCCATTGCCATTGCCAACCGCGGCAATGGTGGGGCGATGGCCAGGGCTTTGCAACTTTTGCTCGCATGTATCCAACTTTTTTTTTTGGCTTATTTTTCAACTAATTTAAATAAAATTTGTATAAGAAATTAGATGTGGATCGAAACGACTTCATTTTAGCCATGTCATCATCACGTAAGATAGAAAAAATATTTAAAAATGACACGTTAGTATTTTCCGTCAGACAAACTGGACGGAGTTAATTGAAAGACTTAATTGTGCCAATTTAGTAAGTTGTAGAATTTAATTGCACTTTTGTAAGTTTTAGAATTCAATTGCATTTTTCGTAATAAGTTTTACCGCTTTCGGTGCACGTATCCTTTTTCTTTTTCTTCTGTTTTTCTCTATTTGTCAGAAAAATGTAAAAACCGACTAAAAAACATCGAACCTCTAAGTATCATTCTCACGAGAAATTTCAGATGATTCGCACACGATTTTACCAAATTCCCCATTTATTCTCAAACTACCAAAAAAAAAAGACACCCAAACACTTCTCCTTGCTCAGTTTGAGCTCGCATGGCCTCGCCGTCACGAGACGCAAGTGATCTCGTCACAGATAGAGGCAAGGATGTGTGGAGAGGAACGCAGGCGGCGGCAGGCAAGGGCGAGGTCGTCGTCTAGCTCGAGCCGCGGCGTGGCACGGCGCTTTTGGGGCGGCTCTGGATTTTTACTATGCTGCTGTGTGTGAGGAGACAGAAAAAAAAAGGGTACGGGGAAAAAGTGTGTAGATTTTGGACGTGCGTAGAGCAAATGGAACATTTTGACTTTTGAGATCTAGGAGGTGCAAAAATGTAAATTTTGAACCGTGATAAATAATTTTTGCTGTGAAGAGCAAAATCGAAAACGGTTTTTCGATTCTCCCTTTCTTTCTTTCTTTCTTTTGTTTTTTTGTCGTTTTAAATCAGGCGAACGATATAAATTAGACGTGCAGAATTACTCGTTTTCTATTTTATTTTTTTTCTAAAAAATGAAGAAGATAGAATAACGAAGCAATCTCGAACCTTACATGAGACCGGAGTTGCATGTTGGAGCGAAATATTGAGATCTTCAGAAGCTCGCCGACGCAGTCTCATTTACACGCACACAAAAAATATGATTTTTATTCTTTGTTAGCTCTTATAATTATTACCGCGAAAAAGTTTGGAATTACCGACCTCCCGAAAGGTTGTAAATCTTAATCATTTAGTTCCTGTTTGTTTACGCTTAATAAAAAAAAAATGAGAAAATTACTTTTTTTTCTTGTCCGCCAAAATCTAAAAATATTACTCAAATATAAAATAATTATGAATTTATTACATGTAAAATTACGTGTAAAATGTTTGAGTGTTGTAAGAATTTATGGAGCTTCAAAGATATTACCCTTTTTTTTTTTTAAATCTTCACCAAATTAAATCAAGAGTGATCAATTTATCAATGTTTTTTTTTTTTTTCTGAAACTAAAAATTTCCTTTGAATAGCATGTACTAATGCATTTACAATCGTGCCAGCTTGCTTTTAACATATACACTGGAGGCGGGTAAAAAATAGGCAATTAGGATTTAGGTCCCTGTACTTAGGTATATTTCTTCTTTACCTTGAAGGAGTTAGAACAATGCAGGATATGTAGACTAAAAAAAGCATCGTAAAACAAATTATCAATAAACAAGATCATTAAGTAGGATATGATCACGCCTTCGTCGTTACATTAGGTACAGAAATGTTAGTTCATATTGTCATGCAATATGCTGAGTGCAATCGCCATTCAGACAGACATAGACAATGGTATTACAGGAGTTCTTGCTCGCTCGCTCGCGCTCTCTCTCTCTCTCAAGCCTATTACAGTTCATTTAGAGTGATTGGTTGGTCAAGGAGAGCTTTAGCAGCACTGGTCTTTTCATCTGAAGTGAAGCCATCATCATCCATGTAGAAGAAGTGCAGGACGGTGCTCATATTCCAAAACAAATCCTTGCAGGCTCTTGGAAGTATGCTATCCTTTTCTTGCAAAACCAACTTTAAGAGCTCCCTCCTCTTGCTGATGCTGATACTGGCGTTCCTCTCCATTGCCTCTCTTTCGCTGGTGCCGCTCCCATCAAGCATCTGCAGTGTCACAGCGTTCAACTTCCCTTCCTTGGATTCCCTCTGCAAATCAACAAGGACCAAACCTAAGAGAATATTGAAAGCTACTGATTTAGGGTGGATTTGGTTCAGCTTAGCAAATGCTGAAAGCTCAATGCTTGAGCTTTCAGCATTCCCAAGGCCAGAATTTGGCTGAAAACTGCTTGCCAAACACCTTAGCATTTTTTCAAGGAGCTTTGGAGGTCAAAAGCTCTTTGGAAATGCTGAACCAAACCCAACCTTAATCAAGAGGCTGGTAAGTCCTCTATTTAGTTCCTTCTAAGAAATAGAGCTTGGACCTTGAAACCCTGCATATCATTCAGAAGGCGCCCACAAGTGCTCATCAGCCTGAATAAGTTGCGGTACTCAAGGCTTTTGACCTGCTTCTCCGAAAGTTTAGGACCAACAAGGTAGAGAGTCGGGAGAACAATAGGTCCCAAAGCAAATGAAATGAATGCATTTGCCATGTAATCATCCATCGTTGGCACTGCCTTCTTTCTCGTCCACTTGGCCTCGATCAACATAGAGCCGAGCAATTCTAACCACTGCAGTTAAAGCCTAGGGTAAACATATCTAAAAAAGGGTGCTTACTGGGAAACAAAAAGAACATAAAAGGATCATGAAGTTATCATCCGTAATGTCACGTGACATTAATTTGAAATTGCATTTTCCATGTGCAATTCTTACTTATGCAGATTTCCAGGAAAAACATAATACATCTTAGAATAAACATGATAAAGTAGAGATGATCAGGAAGTCCACTCACAATTTGAGCCACATGACCCGTCACGTTTCTTCCTTGCCATGTTACTGCTTTGTCTCCAATCTCAGAAATAGTAGAGTGAACTGCTGAAAATATGATTTGAACTTGCTCAGAACAGCAGTCAGCACTCAAGTTCACATCCCACCTGAATTAATCCATATACATGCAGTTAGTCAAGTTGTGGCGCACGCACACACACAAAGAGATGGAGAGAGCCATACTTACTTTTTAACCAACTGTATAAGATTTTCAAGCTCCTCTGCAGAGCCACCAACATCAAAGAAGTCATCAACCACTGTTGTGAGGACACCATTTTTAGCCCAAGAAATGCGGGCCTCTGATAGTAGAGGGGGCGATAAGGTTGCTGCAGCAGAAAAGTAACAATATGCCAGCTTCTGTCGGGCAAATTTCAGTTTGTCTAACCTTTTCTCTTTGACCCATCTGTCAGAAAGGACAAGAAATCTATAATACTACACAAAAGGTGCTGATTCCCATTCTAATTCCTTAGATGCCGGAATCCTTTAGGAGATCTCCACTATGTTTGTTAGGGGAGGTAAGAGAAAGAGTGCTACAAACACAATCGCATCTGGATGGAGGGAAAGATGAGGAGAATTCGGAGCAATCGGTGGTCTGTTCACTTTTATGTACATTTAAATCCCTTCAAGTCTCTCCAAAGGAGGAGGGATTTGGAATGATTTGTGTATTAATAAACAAACTTATTCTTCTTTCTCACTTAAACCCTCATTTTACATTTCAATACATATTGCCATAGAAGAAATATGCAATTAGGGATTACTTGCATGATAACAGGGAATTTGACAAAGCCTGCCAAAAGCCCGGCCTGCAAATTAGGTGCCCATATAATGATTCTTCTAGTACATGCCGCAGCAAGAAGAAGAGGCACTTTAAGAATTTTCAATTTAAATCCTACAGACAGAAAATGAAAATGGAGATTTCTTCACAAAGAAGATCCCTAGGCAAGAAGAAAATGGACAGATGTTTCATCTGTGGACGCAAAGGACACTTTGCCAAAAACTGTCCTTGGGCTAAAAGAAAAGGCATGCATATTCTGCAAAAAAATGAAAAAAGACAGGAATATCCCTCCAAGAAGATGATTTTGAATCAGTCTTCTCTATGAAAGATGAGCCTTCTAAAACAATCATCTGTGCCATTCAAACATTCGCAGAAACCAGTGATACTGACCGGTCCAGTGAGCCAGATCCAGATGATGGTTTGTACTTCTTTTCACAAGATCCAAAAACCCCAAATATCCATAGCATTTGTAGAATTTCCTGTTCTCCTAGACCATATGTTCCTATTCATATCTTCCCTTATAAATATGAAAAACCCATCTCAGAGGTTTATTCATACAATTTCATCTCTTCAAATCCTTTCCCTTCTTTTTCCACTTAATTAGTTAAATCTTTCTTTTCCTTTCTAGTCACCCCTAACATAATGTTAGATTATACACAATTTACATAACATACGATTAGCAGTTATGGTGATGTTGAAAGCCTTATCAAACATGAAGCCCCAGCTAAATTTCACATTGTTTTTGAAACTGTGATCCAAATCAAGTTTTGCCACAAGAATCAACCACCTCAAAACCATGCCAGAAAATCCAATGAAATGGCTGTTTCTACATGTATCTACCATGATGGTTTCAGAGATGTACACCTTTCCAGATATTTGAGTTCTTCTTGGTATATTGCTTGACAGTTGTTGAAGTCATTCACTGCCAAATCCTGGAAATCTTTGTTGCAAAAATTATAGGAGCTAGCATAGGAGACAAGTATCATATTAATCAAGTATAAAAGATAATGGAATGTTGATAAACTAAAATAGATAAAATCAATTAAGAGGGCAGTACCGGAGACCACATTTTAGAACTCTCGTGCTGTCTATGTTGTAGTTCTCTATATTTCTCCTGTTCGCAACCCTTTCCAAGTTTGCATGGAGAGGAAATCTCAGAGCATCATCCACCTGAAATGTTTACTAATAATTGGTCCTATGGAACAAACCATAAAAACAGAGCAGGAAGAAAGTGACATCTCAAATTTCCTTTGTAAGATAATAGTGACAACCTCAGGAGAAAAACTACCTCTCGACTTAAATAACTCTTAAGTCTATTGGCATGCATTTCACCAGTGCGTAAACCCTTTCTAAGAAAATCACTGGTCCAAGAGTTGATTTTCTCCAGAATAATTTCATCATCATTGATGATCAGCTGTGAAGCCCTATACAATTCCAAGACAGAGCCAGCATCCCTCACATATCCTTCAAGTGTATTGCAAAAATGATCGTCTTCAGCAAATTGACTCAATGCGTCTACACCACAGGTGAAAGCAAAATTAACATTTCATCAACCCATAACATAGATAAATATCTAAAGTCCAGCATAGTATCATACCTGAAGAGACATCATATCCATGGGATCGCAGTATCCTAAATGCCATTGCAGTGGTGACAATATCCAGAAATATCTCTTCTTCACCCTGCAGCCAGCATCTGTATGTTGTCTAATGCCATAAGATAATAAAGCTAATGCTTTGCTTATTTGGCAGGTAAAAAGATCGAAAACTAGACTGAAATTGATCCTCAGAACTACTTGCAAACAAAGCATACTGAGTGCGTTTGCACTAAAAAAGAACAGTACCTGTACGTGTCATCCAATACATGAAGTATTTCCTTTCTGAAATGACAATCAATGCCCAATCTCTCCAAATTCTCTATCATACATAGACGAGCATATATTTCCAAAGGATAGATTGTCGGAACTGACCATAAGTAGATACCCAAATGTCAATAGTTTATCCAGAGTAGAAAATCATTTGAAGACTTCTGCAAAGGAGTAACCTGCATCACCAAATTTCTCTAGTACTGATTCAAGGTAGTGTAGACAACTGGCATTTTGAAGGTGAGTTAGAGCAGCAGCTGTGGTCGATGGTGAATTGAATAGCGACCCATTTTTCCGTTGATACTTCATAATCATTTCCCAGTCTGCTGAACTTCCCATTCCTTCCGCAACATAAGACAAGTATCTTCCACTGATCCCTGATAAGCCTCTAAGAAGACAAAGCACCACAGAATTCATTGATGCCTATGAATGAAGTTCTTATACTACTTTCATTATAGCTTATAAGCTTTGTGCATAAAATATTTCACAGGCAATATAAGAATGAGCATCGACCAACAACTATAAGAACAACTTAGGTTATGCTCTGCACATTGGTTGATTGAAAGAAAACTAAAACGGGAAGATCAGTAATATCTTTTACCTCTTCACTTCCAAATTTCTCTTGTAAGACACAGAATCTACATCTGCAGGTCTCAAAGGAAGGTTTAAATTTAGGCAATCAGCCTGCTCAATCATGCCAGAAAGCAAAATATTGAATCCGATTGGTGTATGTTGCCTGTCATCGGTTACAGAAGCAGAATTCGAAGCAATATATCCAAGGCCTGCAATCATAGTGTCATCCTTACTAATGGGTAAACATATGAAAAAGATAACAGACATGAAAAATCTAGTTTACCCTTGTTTATCTGCCTTTCACCAACTCCCCATTGCTTAAGTGCAAGGACACATGCTACAGTCGATAACAAAGCATCCTTGATTAATAATGGATGATGATCAGGGAGACCCCAAGAACCATCACATAATTGATTATTCATCAACCAACTCAGAGACCTAGGGAAATGGGGGCTTTTTGGAGAACAAGGCGAAGGGACCATAGCCACCCAAGCAGTGTCATATGAAGAAAGAGAGAGTTCAACCTTGTTAAACATATCACTTATTCGTTCTTCACTTCCTTCGGCCAACTGCAAGGACAAACAGACATTATTATGCAAATCATTGACTAGATATCAACTTAGGAAGAACATAAGCTATAAATAACATATAGTAAGATCATCATACCGCAATGGCAACACATGATGATGATTGTTTAACTGATTTTAATCCAAAGTCCAAAGGAACTGCTCCTGGCAAAGAATTAAGATTGGATGAATTAATGAAAGAGTAAACTACGAAGGACCTTAGAAAGGGGAACTTGAATGATTTATAGGTTAGACTGTTGGCAATACTTGATAAGGAAAGTAAGCATCAGAGATCACGGAAGAAGCACTGAAATAAATTCCAGGGGTACTGGAATGAGTAATAGAGATACGATACTTAAACAAGAATGCCATGCCCTCCACCGCTCGATGAAGTACTGGCTTGAAACAACACATACACAGAACCAAATGAAGTGCCACGACCCTAACCCCATCAACATGAGGACTACACACAAAAAAGTTGCATTTTCACTATTTAGCTCTGAGAAGAACCCGTATTCACTTGTAGCTTCCCTGCCTAGCAACACACTGTCCTCATCAATGAAAACATCTAGCTCATTATGCATCATAATGTAGATGGTTTATTCTGAAATCTATTGGAAAACAAGAGTCAAGGTATCACTTGGGTATCCCATCTCTTCATGGGCTAGACACTTCAAATATGATGGTAGTTATGTGTGAATGCACCTAGAATAATCTCTGTAAGAAGAAGAAGAAGAAGAAGAGATCTAAATTTGAAAGATTCCGAGATGAAGATATCCTCCGCAAGTTAGCCTCTTGATTGGCACTCCCAATCCTCCAGTCTCCCACAAAGCAACAAGAACTAGCTCAATCTTTATGACTTCCATTTTCCATATGCTTACTTAGGTTAGGTGGACACATTCTACTTCTAAGATCACTGAATGATGGTATTTGTCAAAACTCAAACATGATATCAGAAAGCTCATATATGAGCACATAATGAAGAGGTGCCAGAAACTTTAATGTTGCTCATATCCAGTGGAATGTGCAAGGATCAGATAAAGCCAATACACTCAAAAGTCTGATTAGCTGAGCAGCCAGAAATCTTCAATATTGTGTGTGTGTCTGAGAGAGAGAGAGAGAACCTGACATAGGAGCAGACAATCCAAGATTATAGGAATGTGAGAGTGTCATGGTAGAACAGTATGAGAATAATCAGCAGCTCCTGCATTAAGATGTAGTTAATCAGCCATTATAGAGACTGCATTGATTTGTTCATAAAAGTGTACTGTGCGCGCGCGCAAAGAGAGAGAGAGATTATCAAACCGATAAGAGACAATGAGACACCAAATGCCTTTTAAAGTTGAAATTTGAAAATAATACAACAACTGGAAGATGCACATCGTAAAAATTTAGGTTTATGAAGCTAGAAAACTCTATAGGTATAATAACAATTGAAGAACTCACCAGCTTTATTCACTAGTTTCTTCTTAGCTCCGACTCCAATGCAAGTTAATCTCTGCTTGGGACAAGGAAAACAAGGAGAATGCTAACAATTAGAATCAGGGAAAAAGTAGTTTACAATGACAACCTGCAATCAGGAAGCAAAAATAAGGCGACCTAAATCTCCTTGTACTAGAGCCAAATAGAGCAGCGATTCACAACTTAGACTGCAATGTCAAGCCACTAAACACCACACTAAGAGAACAGATGGACTTACAGAAGCACACGAGTAAGGAGGAGATGGATGATCAACCATGCCACTTGAATGCTGCAATGTCAACTCATTAGGCAAGCCCAGCAGTTATATAGTGGTGGGCAATAGAGAAGTCAAGTTGAAAGATATAAGTATTTACTATCTTGGCATAAGCAACAAAGAGCTTGATGACAAACCTTGACAAAACTTTTTAAAGGGGAATCTTCATTCTTTGCAGTTGGGTTTAATCTAGCGAAGCTGTCATATGCTCTTACATCCCCAGAAAGCGTATCCCATAGTTTCAGGGCAGTTAAAATTTTCAGACCCTTCTGGTCGTACAATGTATATATATATCATTTTGCACGAGGACAAATCTCTAGCTAAAATCACATGTGGTTGAAGCATTTCAACAAACACGTTGTTCACGCCATGGATAAGTAAGCCAAGTTTATAATATACATTATACCTAGACGTATATCTACATGAATTTCACACCAGAGAGAGAGAGAGAGAGAGAGAGAACCTGTGAGATTGCTGGAATTTGTAAGAGCCGAGGTGAGAACAGAGAGAGGAGGATGAGCAAACAATACGACGATCACGCTTACTTCAAAGTTCTATCTTTTCCCATTCTTAGTTTCATTAATCGATGACTCGTCAGGCGCAGTGAATTTCACGCTCTTTCAAAAAGTTGGAAATTAAAAGTGATAAATGTTTTAGAGCTACTAAAGACGTGAACGCTATAGTAATCTAGCATTTACAATTTTTTTTTTTTGTTTTCCTAATAAAATTTAACATATACATTTAAAATTTAAAAATTCTAAGTTTCAACATTTCTTCGTGAAATTTGAAACCCAATGTCTTTTTGAGTCATGAAAAGTCAAAGCGCATGCACAAAGTGACAAAGCCTCCAAACCTAATCTTATTATTATGATTGCGAAAAACGCGAAATGCCTCGATCATAACCCGCACCTGCGAAAAGGAAATTTTCTTCTAATATTGTCCATCGTAAAACTATGGATTGCATCTGCAAAACTACTTTTGAGCGTTTGGGTTATAATTATTCGAACGATGACTATGCAGCACAATTAATTTCACTTTCATCCGTGCTCAATTTACAACGCCAACATTTCAAAAATTCAGTCACCTTCATAAGTCGATTTTTGTATTCCATTAGCCATTTTCGCTGCCCAAACCCATGCGCCCGCCAAAACGACTGTAGACAAACATCAACAGCAGACAAACCAGGTGGTTGGCTGGACTGGACCACTTTTGGAGTGTTTTCCCAGGAAAATGTCCGGGAATCTGTCTTCCAGATGCTTGGGGCCACTCGTGCGATACTAGATTCCAAAGATGCTGAGTCAGTGAAATTGCTCGCTCTCGTTTTGTGCTCTTCTTGTCTGCTTCCGCTTAACCCCATATGCTTCCTTTGATATTAAACATTGAGAGTGACTTGGGAGGGACAGTAAAAAAAAAAAAGATGGAATTGCAACTCATGTATGCATATACCCTAGGATCCAGCCCACATGTACTTACAAACAGTTACTTGCCCAACACCGACATTTACTTCTACAGCTTGCGGCTCCACTTAATAAAACAAATCCAATATACTTAGGACAGAATTTAATAAATTTCAGTTTTGATTGGTCACAAGATTATCAAGATTTTGATTTTCGCGTTAACTTGGATTGCCATGGCTCGAGTAGAATTTATCAACTATTTAGGTCGTGTGAATTAGGTATTTTTTCAATTTTGACAATTGTATTCATTTAAAAAAAATTATGAATGTCTTTCTTTCACGACTGTAGTGAAAAATATTTTATATTGGAGATATAGTTAATAGAAATCCTACATTTATTTTGTCTTGTAATAAAAATATTTAAACAATTCTTTTTATATTGAATGGAGATTTACATCTGCAATTAGATAAGCTTCAGTATATATAGAGGTTCCCTCCCTTTTATTCGTATAATCAATCGCTACAGACCCCGATACTTCTGCTTCCACCCCTCAATCATTGCAGACCCAAATTCTCACCTCGCCAGGGCATCACCGGTCGCGGGTGAGGCCAGCGAGCTCCAGCGACCCTAGTTGAAGCTCACCAGGCACAAGGGGGAAGAAAACTAGAAAAAAAAAATCAAATATTATTAAAATTTATCAATGTCAGCGCCGGCAACGCCATGTCAGCAACAACCTGCCAAAAAGACTCAATTAGCAAATTTGAAAAGGTTTAAGACTAAATTGATAAAAGTGTAATATATTTAGAATTTTTTTTTTTTACAATTTTTCCCTTTTTAGCGATCACTTGAGTGTCATTTTGATTAAAAAAAAAATCACTTTAGTGCCATCGGTGATTTATGTGGCTGAAAAATCCGATGTGATAATATTTGAATATAAACCGTCCGACATGGCTCACCAATAAAGTGAAGTCCACATAATTGGACCTAAACAACGTTGTTTGATCGTCTATTTGCTGCAAATTGACAATTGGGACAAAATTCAGTATATTCTTTAAGAAAAAATAACCATCATTCTTCGAATTGGGGCAAATTTACCTTCTAAAATTTTGGAGCAATAGACAAACGAAAAAGTGGAAAACAATCGTTTTGCTTTTGATTTCTTCTTTTCCTCTTCAATTTCTAGCTCGTTCATTTTAGAAAAACGAATTTCAATGTTGTTGCAATCAAGCTTCTTTGGAGCCGAATTTTCGTTGTGGGCTATCTCCCACCCTCTTCGAATGAGGACCACAGACCAGCAAAATCACGATGAACATAGAAATCATGAGAAAATTATCAAAAAAGTTTTAAATTTATTACACTTTTACCGATTTAGTTCTAAACCTCTTTATGAATTACCTATTTAGTGCTAAACCTTTTTATGATAGGTTTAGGACTAAATCGATAAAAGTGTAATAGGTTTATGACTTTTTGATAATTTTTCCTAGAAATCATCAACCAAACTTATCCAGAGGTGAGCAAAAGGAATAGGACCGAATCGGGACCAATCCGGTCCGGTTCTCAATTTCGGGGGTACTGGACCAGACCGGTCCCTTGTATTATAATATATATATATAAGTTTTTTAAAAGTTAAACAATACGTGGAAGTGAATGTCTTTAGACATTGCTAGCGAAAGTGAGAAGGATATCCTTCTTTTTACGAAGCAATGGCATATACATATTTACGCATTGCTCGATGAACCGCAGATGCAAGTGTCAACCCGTCATGATAAAGATAACATGGCCTGAGGAAAAAAAGATTACATGAAATCAAATGAATAGATCTCTCTCTCGGTCATGTCTCTCTCTCTCTCTCT
>BCNH02000006.1:31775028-31866953 GCA_001662345.2 Metrosideros polymorpha var. glaberrima | reverse complement strand
TGTATTCATTTAACAAAAATGATGAATGTTTTAATTTCTTTCACGACTGCATTAAAAAATATTTTATATTGGAGATATAGTTAATAGAAATCCTACATTTATTTTGTCTTGTAATAAAAATAATTAAACAATTCTTTTTATATTGAATGGAGATTTACGTTTGCAATTAGATAAGCTTCAGTATATATAGAGGTTCCCTCCCTTTTATTCGTATAATCAATCACTACAGGCCCTGGTGCTTCTGCTTGCACCCCTCAATCATTGCAGACCCAAATCCTCGCCTCACCTCACCAGGGCATTGCCGGCTGCGGGTGAGGCTAGCGAGGGCTTCACGACCCTAGCCCAGTGGCTAGTGAGCTCCAGCAACCCTAGCTAAAGCTCGTCGGGCACAAGGGGGAAGAAAACCAAAAAAAAAAAATCAAAAATTATTAAAATATTATTAAAAATTATTCATATCAGTGTTGGCAACGCCACGTTAACGCCAGCTTGCCAAAATGACTCAATTAGCAAATTTACGTTTGCAATTAGAACTTCTTCTTTTTTTACAAATATTCCCTTTTTAGCAATCACTTGAGTGTCATTTTGATTTTGAAAAAAAAGATCACTTTAGTGCCACCAGTGATTTATGTGGCTGAAAAATCCGATGTGATAATATTTGAATATAAACTATTCGACGTGGCTCGCCAATAAAGTGAAGTCCACATAATTGGACCTGAACAACGTTGTTTGATCGTCTATTTGCTGCAAATTGACAAATTGGGACAAAATTCAGTATATTCTTTTTAAAAAAAACTAACCATCATTCCTCGAATTGGGGCAAATTTACCTTCTAAATTTTTGGAGCAATAGACACACGAAAAAGTGGAAAACAATCGTTTTGCTTTTGATTTCTTCTTTTCCTCTTCAATTTCTCGCTCGTTCATTTTAGAAAAACGGATTTCAATGTTGTTGCAATCGGGCTTCTTTGGAGCCAAATTTTCGTCATGGGCTATCTCCGACCCTCTTGGAATAAGGACCACAAACCAGCAAAATCACGACGAACATAGAAATTATGGAAAAATTATCAAAAAAGTTTTAAATCTATTACATTTTTACCGATTTAGTCCTAAACCTTTTTATGAATTGCCAATTCAGTCCTAAACCTTTTTATGATAAGTTTAGAACTGAATCGGTAAAATTGCAATAGGTTTATGACATTTTTGACAATTTTTCCTAGAAATCATCGACCAGACTTACCTAAGCTCCATCGTTCTCTATTGTATATTCATGCTGCATGCATCTTCAGAGAGAGAATCACCGAATTCATCACCAGATTTGTCCACGTTGGGACTTCGAATTTTTTTAAGAATGCCCATGTCGGACTTAAAATTCAATAATGATAATATATTTTTAAAAAAAAAGACACGTGGGATAAATCACCGAAATGTCACCGGAGGTGCTAACTACTAATGGATACGGGGTGATGATGTCACAACTACATTAGTAAGTTACTAACTAATTGACGGACGTAATTACGAAATTTTATAGCACTTGATAATCTACTACTAGATACTAGGTTTAAGGATGGGAAAACCATCATCTTGTTGGTGGATTACTAATCAATTGACGATTCCACTTGTAAAATTCTGACACTCTGGGAAATCTAGTATACTGGAAATGAGTGTGACCCAATGGTTATCTTGTTGCTAGTTACGAACTTATTGACGACTCTTGCCCGTCAAATCTCAAAAGCTCTTTTTAATCTACTAGTGCATGCTAGATATAAGAATGACAAAATCGTTATTTTATTGGTTAGTTACTAATAATCGATCAAACAAAAATGTTGTCGATCAAACAGTATTTGGGTGACTGTAAGATTGACAACCTCTTTTGGGCCACAAAACATAAATAACAATTAATTAAAAATTATTGTGGGGTCCACTTTTACAAAAATTTATGGTTCACAATATACGGTTATTCTCAGAGTCATCCGAAAATAGTTGTTCTAGTAAAGCCCAACTTGAAATTGGCAGTTCACTGGGGGGACCACAATGATGTTCCATGCTATACATGGTCAAGTGATCGACTCGGACATGAAGGCGGTCGGCATGATGGAGGAGAGAGAGATTCCGCCGCCTTCAGGTGGTTATCGGATCCACTTGGGCTGAAGCCGTAGATCCCAAGAATCCGGCCAGCTAGTCAACACGAGCCCCGGCGATCTTCAGATCTAGAAGCAAGAGAGCGAGCCGGGGATGAGCCCACGGGTCATTCGCATGGCCGGAGGAAGAGGGCCTTAACCAGAAACGCTATTATGTATTCCAAACTACAGAGGGAGGGACTGGCCCGTCCACCTGAACCGCCTTCAGCAGAAGTTCCCGGGCGTTTCATCTAGGGTTTGTACAAATGGCCTCCCTGGCAATGAATGAATCACCACCTCAGTCTCTATTCAATGCAATCGCATCCGAGAAACCTAACAAATGCTCGAGGAAGAAGACGGCCATGAACCGTGTTAACTAATCACAACTTGGTTATTGGAGAAACTATGGCCAGTCCTAACTCGGAAAACATCCGTCCTAACCCGAGATGCATAAACACATCTGCAATGCTATTCTTTTATGCAGAATTTCATTATTCCTTCTGGCGAAAAGGAACAAGTTTCAGTGCATGGTAACTTTCTGGTATGGTTATTAAAATTTAAACTCGTTAGAAAAATCGTTTAGCAGACGAGTTGTTGGTTTACTACACTGAAAGTAATTGACCAACAATATTAGCAATTTACCAACATGAAATGCAATAGTGAGTGACAACTTTTTTAGAGATTTACCACTTAGAACAAGCATATTTCCTTCTCTTTTCTCACGATACCGTCCACGCGACTGAGCTACACCAATTGAAAGCCTGATGTTCAACTAAGCATTCCGGTTGTCCTCATCAGCTAAAGACGACCGGGAGCCATATTAATTTAACAGAAAGGCGTTATCGGATACTATTCGGTGGCATTATTCGTTTTCCATAGCTTCCATAGCCGAGTCATTGCTTGGAGAATTTCTGAGGAAATCATTCGTGTCCGTTCTCCTCAATTGTATGATCATTCACAAAGATTTTGGGGCAGAGAAACAGGGAAAACTCCAGATACAACCTCAACATTTGCTCCCATGAAATGCCTATTTTTACAAACGGTCTTCATATAACCTTAGGAGATTGAGGTAAGGCAATTTAGGTAAGAGTGTGTGCGCTCTTTTCATTGTGCATCAGGAATTTGGCCATCAAGGTTGTTATTGTTGAACATAATCCTGGGCTTTCCCATACTGAAGTTGAGCACTCTGGCATTCATGTTGTACATGATCTCTCCATCGTACAACAGCTTCCTTATGTAGTGCTCTATGTCTGATCCGATCAGCCGAAGAGTGTACTCCGTCAGCGGCGCGCCCTGGCATCGGCAATCCGAGCAATTTCATCAGTTCACAATTCACCAAAAGTACTAACGGAATGTCGCGCAATGTACTGGGTACTGTTAGAAGTCTAGCATATGCCACCAACCATACAACATTAACAGAACCATCCTTTGCTCTCTCGTAGAATCATCGAAAATGGGCTTATAAACAGCAGGTCGAGGCGATTGGGCGAGCTATTTTTACGGACTGCAAAGCAATGGACGCAAGGAAATACCCCTATATATGCTTTCTCAATTACTATTCCATGTGATTTTGAATAACGAGAGCTATCAGCAAATTGAAGAAAGCATCTCGTGAATATTGAAGATTCCTCATTCCCATGGGCAAAAGCAACGCATTCATTCATCGAAGAGGGAGTACGTACGATACCTCGTAGTGATCAACGAGCTCCTGGAAGCAGGCGTAGACCTTGTTGCAGGTCTCCGAGGTCCACACGAACTCATTGGTCGGGTCTAGGATTAGGGTGAGCTTGTCCATCTGAGTCTGGTCGAACTCGCAGGTGACCGGGTCAATGTAAGCGGCGTAAATCCTCACGTGCCGCGTCGTGCTGCTCAGCCACTGCCCCCCGTATTCGCGGCTCATGTTCTTGCTCTTGACATTCACTTGCGGCTCGACCGGCCTCAGTCTCGTCCCTTCCGGCTGCTTCGCCTTCTCTTGCCCCAGGGCAGCTGCCTCTTGCGCCTTCACGTCTTCTTGTTCTTGGACTTGTGCTTGTTGCTGAGCTGAAATGGTGAATGGACTGCTGTTGTTTCTGCTGAATTTATTGCTTTTTCCGAGCCAGCCTAACATGGAGAATTTTGTGGATGCCATGTAAGAGGATGATGCTGCCATTTCTTTGAATTGTTGCTCTTCAAGGAACAGTATTTCTGGGTACTTGAGTTTCTTTTTTCTCTCTCTCTCTTTTGGCAATAAGTTTTACTGTAATTTGCAAGAGAAATAGGATTGTGGGAGTGATTGGAGGTATTGTGCTGGCAAGGCGCAAGGAGAATTGGTGATCCATTGATATTGTGGATAAGGTTTCTCGCAATTGGCGGGGGATGTGCACACTCCGTTTGTGGTGGAGACAATTTCGAGGGGAAAACGAAAAACAGAAAGAAAAGAAAACACTTTTCTTATCAGAGACAGTAAAAGAAAAATAAAAAAGGATGGTCAGAAAAAACTTCAGAACTTCATTAATGTAAACATAACTTCGTTTACATCCAGAAGCAGCAAATCCAACATAGGTTTAGGGGGGATTGAAAGCCAATCAGGGGGAAAGTTCATTCTTTCATTGTGCTTTGGTCACCTAATCTGCTACCATATTAGCTTCTCTGGGACAATAGGTTAGCTTTACAAACGTAAGCTGGGCCAATTTTGCTCTACACTCATTTAACCAAGTCTGAGTAGCTCATGGGCTTTGCTCTCCATTCTGTAGACAACGAAGCAAGGAAGTACAATCTGTTTGTACTTCTACCTGCTCACTTCCACCAAAGATTTCCTCCCTCTGGTCCTCGAGAAACTAGAAAGCACGAAGAAGAGCGAGGGTTTCCCATGCTTCCGCCGAATCCGCGAACGCTTGACAGACCATTGTTTTGCAGTAAAACATCCTTTTTGATATTTGACACTAGGTGTATTTTCTGTCTGAATTTGTTCGAAATACATTGAACTAATGTTATTCTTCTGTGGTAGGTACACATACGCTTTGAACTTAAACTTCTTTTCATTCTCTGCACCATTGAAAACCGAAAACCTGAACCGATCTTATCCGAACCGAAATCAAAGTAAGCTGCTTGCTATGATTTTTTTTTCCTTCCCTTTTGAACGAGTCATAATGGATCAAGACATCCGAATCCGCATGCCATTCAGTCTCATAAATTAAGACACGATACAATACACCGATTCCCATTCCAACAAGACATCTGAACATGGAAATCATATTCTCCACGTTCGGTCGCTCGTGAGAGCAAAAGCTTTCGTATCGGTCACATCCTTGTACCTTCGTTTCTAGACAGAATCTACATTTCCTCTTCAGCCAAAGGAAGTAAGAACAGCGATCGGAATTTCATCTTTCTTTCAGGATAACAACAAATGGAGGATGGGCATGAGATGCTACCTTATGGTGCACATGGAACGTTGCACAATCTTTTGTAGTCCAGAAACTCCAGTACTATATTCCTGTCAAGTAATCCCAATTTACCCGCTACAAAGCTGAATCAAGTCCACTCGACGATAAAATAGGGTAATTTCACTTGGGCTTTACGGCATTTTATAGCCAGCCTTGACATGGCATCGTAATTTCATTCTAAAGATATTCGAGATGGCATCTTACCAAGTGCTCAAATTGTTAGTTTGGTCCCAGAAACAAGCCATTCAGCAAGCATGACTTTCAGACTAAGCTCCAACTCTATGCATACAACCAAGTACTAGGAGAGTTAAGAGAAAAATTCGGCAAATGTACATCAAAGGGGTAGCATCTCTTATGCAAAATTAGTGCGAGACATTGAGTCCATGCAAAAGAACATCGTCACTCATGCATTGTGCAATCGAGGAATAATCAAAAGCAAGGAGCCTCAGCAAATCATTAATGCAAAGAGTAGTTGGACGTGATTGTAATGCCCTCCAATGTCATAATACCTCCTACGAATCATTCCTAATAAATAAAAAGAAACTGCAAATACACAGGGATGCATTTAATACCCCCAAATTGGATACCAAATAGATCTAAAATATGTACTTATCTTTTAATAACATTACTACCTCCAGCATTACTAGATTAATCTTCGTCTTTATGACAAGGGCAATTCAAACTCTTGAGCACTCCAACTAATCTCGAGGTCACCAATGTCCCTCACATTGCAATTAGGGTGGGTCTGACTCTATAAAGGTGGCTCCGAAGATACCAGGCACGGATGGAATTCAAGACCCCAGAACTTCCAAATTAATGCGTAGATCAAACATTACTCTTCAGGCTAAACCCATGAAATTGATCAGCCTTTCATTATTACTACCACCAGAAATTAGTCGCAAGGGTGGTTGCAGAGTGGCAGCAAGATAAGGTAACCGTGCACTTGCGCTATAAAAGGAAAATGCGGCTGGTGAATCCTTCGAATCGGGAGTCTTTCAGAAACTTCACAACAAGACATTGCTTCCATACACGATGTTTTATGCAGGGGATTGCAAAATCTGGAATGGTAGGTTACGAGTGCTATGGCACCACAACCTTTTTTCCATTTCTTTTCATCTAACAGGGATAAAATTTTGTACTGCATAGACCGGCTGCTAACTTTTCTGATGTTTAAGATATAAAGAAAAGCAAACTAAATTATTTTAAAAAATTGGTAATAAGGATATAAAGTCATTAAAGTAAACATAATTCACCAAAAAATAACCTACGTGGGACATAAAACCAAAAGAAAATATCTAATATCCTTCATCTGAATCCTTCAAACCAGCTAGCCTTTTCAACACGATGGGACGAGAGCAAGAAGAATGATCACCAATTTAACTAGGCCCTCGCCAAGATTTGGGTGAGGGCCCAACCCCATGAGTGCATAGATATATATCAATTGTTTTTTCTATTTTATGTATTAGTAATTGTTCCCACAGGCAACGATGTATATAGATCAAGTTAAAGGGTACCGGGTTAGTACAAGCTAGAAATGATTAACACTAAGAAACCTACCCTATCCTTTCAATTGAAAGTTGGAACCTGGAACCTTGTTTTCTCTAGTATTCATGTGAACCTACCATGCCATGTCAATTCCGCAGGTTTTCTTACACTTTCCATAAAGGTATGCCCCAGTTAGACATCATAATATAAGAAATCAACCGGGAAAGTGACATGCTCGAGAGACATGAAATAAGCAATAACTTTCCCAAAATCATCGATAGGTCATAGAGGTAATCTTACAGCAAACACACAACAATCATAACATGAACAAGAATGTGTAAGCCATTCACGAGGCTTCTGATTTTCACTGTAAAAGAATTATAATGAACTTACCTTCTTTGCTGCAGAACAAGCCACATATCCAAGAAGAAATCGTGAGACTCAACTGATGAAGGGGCTGTAAACTCTAAAAACTGAATCAGATTTTCATTTAGTGAAATCCACAAGTAAAAGAATTGAGATACATCAAAGTATACAAAAAAAAAATGAAAAATAAGAGCTTTAGATATTTCCAATAAATCGATAGTGATTTTGGTGCCGCAGATGCTAGCGATAATTCCCGTCATCCCTCCGCACTTTACAATTTAAATCATCCGAGAAGTCCCAATTCTTCTGCCCGTTCACACCATTTCCTAAACCTATGTTGCACATTCCACCTTTTGAGTTGTTTACAGAGTATCCCCAGCAGCTTCTTTTCCGAAGCCAAGGGGGAACTTTAGTATTGTTCCATTTCTGTTGCCTGAAGTACCTCCTACCCAAATCCTGAGGGGAAATCTTCACTCGTTTAAACATTTGCTGGCTATTGGCACATGCAACCTCTGAATCAACTAGGTTAGAGTTACTTGTCCCAGTGCTGCTTTCATCAATGAAACTAGCTTGACTGCACTCATCCACCTGTGCTATGTCAGCAGAGTTGCCAGTGTTCTGAGAATCAACATTTTGTGCAGGTGACTGACGCTTCCGTTCTCGAGGAAGTTGGGGCAGTGGAGGAAAAGGATGAAAGGGAATGCCAGGAGCAACAATCCAGCTCTCCATACTTTCAGCCTGGGGTTTACCCAAATGCTGCAGAAAATATAAGGGAATTCCATATGAGACAGGCAAACGGGAAACAAACTTCCCCTGTGGATTCCCTGAGATCACATTGAAAGGGCAGTGCGAGTGATAAACATTCTCATGAGAGACATCCATTGCCATTGATGAAGCACTAGAAGAAAATCTAGATGTGTCAGGGGGAGATGAAAATCCTGGAGGAACATCTTCACAGCTGTTCCGATGCCTTCCATCAGCCACAACAGTTTCCCCGAGAGAAGACTCGACGCTGACAGACCCAGGACAATCTCTTTTTTCTTCACACACTTGTTCCTCATGCTGTGAGAACCTTGGATGTGTAATTGGCTCAGCATCCTGATCCCATCGGCTCTTGCGCTTGCGGATTCTTTTACCGTTAACCGAGCTCTCTTCAGCACATGATGCTTTGCCATTATCCTGACTAACAGTGACAACTGTAGCTGTTGCAGGCATTGGTTGCCTGAAGGAATCAATTGCTTCTGTAGGTCTCCCGCCCTGATCGCGCCAGTCATTATGTGATGCCGAAGCCCTGTCAGCAAAGCCAAATTTCCTGATAGGTTTGGGAATCCATTTATCCCTAAAGTTCCTCGCAATTTGATGAACCTGCATAAAAAATAGAAAAATTAAGACAACTTTCCCATGTAGAAATTTAGTGTAACATTTTAGATAGCAGGTAGTGAACAGTAGGAGATCCAACAAGAGCTCCTCACCAAAAGAACGATAAGTAACTAAGTGGGATAACCAATTTTATTCATTTGCAGTTCATGGAAAGGAAACATTATAAACTATACCTGCTTGTCATCATGTTCCGTCAGTGATAAAATAGACTCCCTAAAGCTGCAGTAAAAGATAAGCATGCATACTTTCAGTATCATACAAGAGAAGGAAAATAACAGCGAAGAAATCATAATGAAAAGAACTCTTAATAGATTTTATAGACAACAGTCGTTCTGGTCTTGCCAAGAAGACACCTGTAAGCATATAGAACAGCTAGAAACAAGACAACCGGCTTAAAAACAGTCTTATGTGGGGTTAGGCAAACTGACAGGGCTCGAGGCATTTGCTGAGCTCTACTAATTCAGACTTTTATGTTGTAGAGACATAAAAGATGAGCAAAATGCAGAAATTTTAAGCATCGCAAGACAATGAAACATGAAAGCCTTTTTATCCCGGACACATTGAATGGAGGCAAACCAGTGTCCTCAGGGAATTCAATAAAATCACAATCCACGCATGGAGGAACTTGGAATATCAAATTTTGGTAGACCTATTAAAGATGCACCGCTTTCACGAAAAGGCTCCCTACGTTCATCTCTTCACGAACAAACTAAAAAACTAACTGTTGATATCATGAGTCAAAAATTTAGTTCCAAATTGTAAAACCTCCGAAAACTTTCATAGAGCGTCAAGGTAAACAACTTGAAAACAAATTATGAAATACCAATGCAATTGTTAACTTAGGCAGCGGAAATTTTTCCTCAATCTATTTACAAGTTCAGGTAGAAGTAAAAAGCTGTGAAGCAGCAGCAATAAGAACGACGCTTCCAACATCATCACCACACATTTCTTGTACATTAATGTTGGGTCTGGTTGGTCCATATTGGAATGCCCATTCCACCACCTTCCTCCTTTCTTGGAAAATAAGAATTTAGTATTTACTAAACGCAAATATTAATTTATAAATTTAAAAAATTATTACTTATTATATACGAATAATAATTAACACCATATTTGCTTATTACCTTGCCTATAGTTGAATTTATTTCTGTTTTAACTTTTATGAATCATTTATCTATTAAACAAATTAGGATTAGATATAATAACTCATTAGATTAATTACGAATAATAGTTTATGTACTTATTAATACGTATATTAAATTCAGTTTGTCAAGGAAAATTATTTTACAAGGAAATTCATTTAATATATACTAAATTAGAACATAAAAATTACTAGATCAATTACATTGTAGAGTCACAGACAAATTTTTTACATGAACATTGATAACAGCCAAACTAAAGCTCTCCTTTTCCTCATTGATTTCTGTTTGTTCCTTTTCTCCATTATTAGCAACAGAATCTCAGTACTTATCAAAAAAATGAGTCAGCAGAAACTTAACCTCCATATCACCAAAAGATTGATTTCAATTTCCAGCCAAAAGATCAATTAGCAAATGTCCATATCATAAAAGCTTACATGACAGCAAAAGATACATCATAAAATAAAGAGAGAGAGAGAGAGAGATGGCAAAAGGAAAGGGGAGGTCAAAAGGAGAGGGGAAGGGAGGAAACAAAATTCTTGTCTCGCCTAATCAAGCAAAACTAGATGGGAACACAACAAGAATAAAGTTAGATGTATCAAACCTCTCCATTCCAGGACATGGAGGGCCACTAGCAATGTGCTCCAATGTAAGGACCTCCCTCACTGCTAAATACTCCAGAACCTGCAAAGATCATTTGAAAGCTCACTCAGCAATCCTTATCTGTTTACTTTCAATGGAAAGGGAAGACAAAATGCACATAGAAACACATCGACTAATAATTTTCATCTAATTAATTTAAACTTCCTACTCTTCACTAAACCAATTCCATCTTTGTAGTTGCAAAATTTACACTTCAACTTAAGCTCTTTTAAGAATGAATTTCGGATGTCTTGAATACCAGGAAAGATAGGATTTGAAATGGACATATCCGAGGAAAAGTTGATATAGGCCCAATTGAGGATAAAATAACAGTAAAATAATATAGACAGGTGAAGCAATGACTTTTGGATGCTCATGTGAGTTCATTGGGGAACATATCAATCAAACAATATAATAACTCAAAATACAGAGCTTATTTATGTAAGCACCTTGAGAAGCTTTCGAAGTATAGGGATCTTTTTAAAATCCCCCCTGTATTGTTTCATGATGTTGTGAAGCATCTGCAAACCTGAAAATGACAAACAGGGATTTTTTTAAACACAAGCAAGGCTGACTAGAGCTCATCCTAAGACTCCATTAGGACATTATGCACCGTGCACACACAGCCAAACTGCATTCCCTATACAGAAACCTGTCTGAAATATATGCGCACGCGCGCACAGAATCCTCATTCCCCAATAAGATCTATAAATGCTTCAAATATGCGACAAAAAGAAAGGGAACAAGTACCATTTTTGCTTATAATATCAACTAGTACAACTCGGGATCTTGTTTTCAGAAGTGCATCAAGGATCATTGAAAGATCTCGGTTGCTGAAAAAGGAAAGTGTAAATAATAGTAAACAACTCCTCAGAAAAATGATCAAACAAGAAAAGGAAATACTGATACCAAAAATCACAGTTAAAAAAGCAGACCTCTGGATTGCTTCATTGCCTCTATCACCTGAAGCAGCAGTGAGAAATAGGAGCTTCAAGTAACCTTTAGGAGCATCCTGTTATAACAAGGAAACAAAAGCCAAATCCAAAATTGTGCTTAGCAGCATTTTATATGATTAGAAAAGAAAATTAACAGCTGAAATTAAAACAGCATTCCCACACAAATTATCACATACATAACTCCATATGAGCAGAAATGACCATAAGACATCTAGAAGGCATAAAGTGCCTGCAGGTGACTATCGGAACCAACAAAGGTGGAAGGTTCTAGGATGGAAATTAATCACAACATTCTGAAATGGTCTTAAGTACTAATTCAGTAGGCTATGGTGTGTGGCATTTGCAGCAAGTATATATCATTTAAAGCTAATACATATCAAAATTATTTAAGCTAATAAAAGAAGATCACAAATTTAAAGCTAATAATTTCACTTAAAGACCAAGAAACTTCTCTAATTTTTTTTAAATTATTTTCTTTTGGCAGAAAATTTATGAAGATTTTAAAATGTTCAAATAGGCTCTAAAGCTACTGGGTACTCACTTTCCTTTTGCTTATCCCACCATCAGCATCCAACAACTCATTAAGTTTTTCTTCGACTGCAAACGACAAAAGCAGAAGATGTCAGATACCTCCACCAATGAATAAACTTTGACATGTGTGGCAAATTAAAAATTCTCCGACCTGCCTCAAAGCGGCCACCAGAAGATCCTTCAACAGCTTTTCTGGGTTTGCTGAAAACCATCTGGGACTTGTGGGCCATCCCCTGAACTTTGTCCATGTTAATTGAACTACTGCTGTCTTTACTTTTCTTAATAGAGCCTGATGATCTAGATTGTTTCACAAGAGGATGTAACCTCTTATCAATTGTATCGGACTTCTTTGTCCTGCTCCTGTTTGCATCATCATGATGTAATTTGCTAAGCGCCTTACTTGGAGAAGAGATTTCAGATTTCTCACTAGCATTCCGAACCTCCTCGGGAACAATTTCTTGCTGAGTTACGGACACAGATATACTTGCATCACCATTTATTTGTGGAATAATATCAACAGGCAGATCGGTAGAAGCGTCTTTTGTGGTTGGATTCCCATTATCTACTAATGTTCGTGACTTCCCAATATCAGCAGCAGACTGATCCATTGAGCTCTCATACCCTGAGGTGATTTGCCCGCCCAATTGATTCAATGGATGAACCGTGCCACCATCCTCACAAAGCATAATGGGTTCTGGATATTCATCATCTGAATCACCTTGAACGATTATTTCAGTATTTAGTGGATCGCCACCTATATAACCTCGACATTGTGGTGAACCACAAACACATTTTTTAGCTGCAGCACCAAACACCCTTACATAGTTGTAATCAAACGTAACCTCTTCACCCTGCAAAACGGAAAAAACAATGTATTGATAGGTATGGAAATTGTAGTTGCATAAGTGACGACTACCAGCTAGCATACATAGTTGACATAGATAAGCAACACCCTTTTTTCCTCTACTCGATGAAAAAAGAAAAGCAACACTTTCATTTCTATCCTCTTTGACCTTTCTTTGCGAGTTTCCCTTCAATAGCCTCTCATCATTTTTTTGCTTCCTAGCCAACTTTAGAAAAATGGGTTCAATAGTGAAAGAGAATTAGCAGCTGAAGTTGATTGACAAAGTTCTATGTGCAGAGTGGTTGTCAAAGGCACTGCAGTATTAAGCATTGAATTTTATTCTTCAGCACTTTCCTGAGAATATAAAACTGTCTTGCTTAAACTGATCCTTTCACAAATTTATAAAGAATAAAAGCGTTGATACATCATCGTATAACAGATTATTTCTAGTAGGAACTCAACATCATCCAAAATGTCCATCAATTGCAAAGTACACAGGTGGACAAACATAAAAACCAGCTAGTCAAACACAATAATTGTGCTCTCATGGAATTTTTAGTAGTGAAAGTAACAATATCAGCAGCACTTCTTACCTTCATAATATCCCTTATAGCAAAAAGTCCAATGCAAATTTCTCCATTCACCATCCACTGTTTCAAAAGATTTACAAGTCAACACTAGATTTATAAAACAATTCATGGAGAGAACTTAGTCCAGTTAAAACAAGATTATTGTGCGAATAAAGAATGCAAAAAACAACAATAGCAGTAACTCTCAGCAGAAAAGAACAAGAAATAATAGAGAAGTTGCTGAAAAGCAAGCTTTAACAGAAAGAAACAAAGCAATCCAGGAGCATGAGGCCAACTCAGCAATTTGATTCCGGCCCTTTCCGGGACAGAAAGCAGATATTGCTCAACATCACCCAAACAATAATTAATTACTTATAGCCTAGTATCTTTCAGAATATTTCTAAAACTTTTCAACCAACTGTCTCCCGCAGATAGATGCACAAGGCTTGAACGCCCACAAAGTGTACTTTTTAGGCTAACTTGAACAATCCAGGAGCATGAGGCCAACTCAGCAAATTAATTCCAGCCCTTCTCAGGACAGAAAGCAGATATTGCTCAACATCACCCAAACAATAATCAATTACATATAGCTCAGTATCTTTCTGAATATTTCTAAAACTTTTAAGCCAACCGTCTCCCGCAGATAGATGCATGAGGCTTGAACGCCCAGAAAGTATCCTTTTAGTTTTAGGCTAACTTTATAGTGAATTCACGCCATTGGCAGGACCACCTCCAGAATCACAAGCTGTCTCTCAGAAATCAGTTTCCAATGTTGAAAAAGGGAAGAAAAAAAGAAAGTTCAACAAGTGAACAAAAATCAATAATGGTAGCCAATAAGCCATTCATGAGAATTCAGAAACAATATGAACAGGTCAAATGGCTATAAGCTATGATTATGACATCAACACTTTGATTAAATTTCAGGTCATCTGAGTGAGGTCAACATATCAGAGTAGTCATCATTATAAAGAACTTCTTTCTGCCACAAAGAAACTAAACCTATCTCATCAAAATCTCATCTCAGAAAGGTGAGACATCAGAGAGGGTTTTTTTCTTTGCTTAACGGCCTTCATAAGAAAGTTTAGTTGGAGGTTACAAAAACCTCCAAAAGAGGCCAAAGTCTTGGTAAATAAAAAGGCCTTTATCAATGTGCAGATCAATATTATAGCAACTCCATGGTACATGGACAAGAGAGATATACTCACGGTTACACTCACTGAAACTGATGGACTTGCACTTCTAACAGTGTTTCCTATGACCGAGAGAAATAAATAAGGGACAGATACGGGGGATGTTTTATTGTGGGGGGTGGGCGGCAGGGGATATAGAAGGCAGATCATTTAAATAATTTGTGACACAGATAAAAAATATGCAGGGCCAAGACGATGTTTAGAAATTAACAAGTACAGAAAAGGCACTTAAGGTGGATTGATAGGTCACCTTCTCTGTTCGGCAATTGGGATCACAGCTGTGGTTGATGAACCGCCCCAAGTTCCCTTTGGCACACGCATCAATAACCTGAAAGGGTGGAAAGGAGTCATGGATTAAAAGAGAGTATCAGGAAAGGTAAAAAGAAAGGCTAAGCATGAAGTAACCTTAAGGATGTAACTGTTAAAAAGATAGACCAATCATTACTGAAGACATCTTGCCTTGAAGTAAAAAGTTACAGGAATAATTCTACTCAACGCAGAAAAAATCACAAACACTTCGTTGCAAGTGCTTAAAGAAACAGAACTTCAAAGTCAATGAAAATTTATCAAGTTAAAGAAACACGCGAAATCTCTACAAGGGTTCCATCACAAAGAAGCCTAAATGCAGAAGCATGATAGTACGCCTATGAAGCAGGAACATTCTGAATGGGATTCTCATTCTAAAGTTTCTAAGAGTGGTGGGAACCAAAAACAACTCATGCTCAACTTGGTGATTTTAAAGTACAAGTGAGGAAAAAATAGATGAAAAGATCAACTTGATGTATCCAGAGGATAAAATACTTCCAAGAATAATGCATAACTATAAAAATTCAAGAAAATATCTTGGAAATTAATTTTCTTCATTATTTTGATCCATCTCATTCCAGTGGGAACGTACTCGAGAATTTTTTTGGGGTGGGTGGACCAGCAGAAAAAGGTCTAATAAATAAGGCACGAGGGGAAGCCACCCTTGTGCAGGGAGAAACTTAAGCAGTGAGAAAAGGGTTTCTGTTTCTATTAAAGCAAACAAGCACATATACTCTGTTCTCAGAACAATTAATATCATCGAAGATACTTCTGTAACATTTATGAGAACCGTTTACAGCCTTTTTCATTAAGGTAGTCTTCTTTGAAAAGCCTAACTAAAATGAAGATTTGAGAAATATCCACCAAAATAGGGAAATGTTAAATTTTACTTTACAAGAGCAATAACCAACTTAAGAGCCGTAATCCTATTCAATCAATTCATGCCACCTGGCCTTGAAAAGAGAGCAGCCTCCCAATGCACAATCTACTCAAATTATAGATAAAATCATTAATGCTTCAAAATTCATACTATTAAGAACAACCAAGTGCTATTTTGGAATGTGTATCATTACTATTATACAGTCAAAATGGGATAGATGCATACCTCGCTACCATTCAGTGTCATAAAATAGAAATGCTTATGACCCTGGGAAGCATACTCCCTTTGTCGTGCCTTATAGGCAGGCATATCAAGCACCTGGATGTATCGCAAATAGAAAAGTCAGCAACAGATGAATTCAGGAGCAAGAGAACTAACAAAATAACCTAAAACATCATGCTCATACTAAAGCATTAACCAAGAACTTTTTATTCTTGTAAGTATAAAGCTAGAACATCGTAACAAGTATGCCAAAATAAAAAAGAAAAATAGAAAAGATCAAGGCACAAGTCAAACATCAAACTAAAGTCGCACTTCAAAAACATAAAACTTACTAATAAAAGTGCCATTTCAACAAAACCATCTCTCTGGCAAACAACAACACTTTTCTCTAACAATCAACTACAACAGTTGTTGGAACTGAAAGGTCAGCTTTTCCATAGAACAGACCCAAGAATCCAATATTGATCTTAAAAACTTTAGTACTTTCAATTACAGGGGGAAAAATCAATAAGTGGAGGAAACTGTGTAAAAACTTCGTTCAGCCAAAAGAAGAAACAACAATGGCCAACTACCATGTCCTTTTCTAGGAGCACATGTCTACATAAGGCAGAAAAAAGTTCTTCCAATCAAATTTTGCAAAATAACATTAACAGGATCACCTCAATTACTAGCATGAGTTAAACTCCCAAAGATACTTTCCCCTAATAGAATGGCAAATCCAATTTATTCAAAAAATCTTACTGGCAGACAGTCAACAATAAAGTCTTGCAAATACAAGCCTAATAAAATCAGGCAGCAGAACAAACATAAAACTCATGTGCATTATGAACTCCAACATTACCTCTCCTACATATTCAATTATAAATCCCCCCTTGGATACATCCTCTAGCACCTGCAGCCCATAACCCTTCTTTCCACATCGAAGCCATTGCATTTTGGCATACTTGCGTTTCTGGAACTGTGGATGAATCCATAATTTCAGATATAACTCTAAAAACAAAATAATAGCAAGATGCACTGTCCCTTCCTTGGCAAAGTACAGTACCTGTTGATTTGAACAGAGGTCCGCACAAGGGCAGGTACCTTGAACACATTCAATGTTCAGCATTCGATTCAGGCATTCGTCTCCACATCCCAACTTGCCATTTGAAGGTGGTTTGCAATGGCAAACCATTATCTGGAACAAGCAGAACCACTACAACATATCAAGATGAATGACCACAAACTTCATGTGCCTCATAGCAGAAAGAATATAAAGATGAGCACTATAACACCACAAAGAAACAATCAAAACCAGGCAACTGGCCAAGAGAGAGATTTAATCAGTGAAATCTTCCCTCCAGGACGGAATCCGGAGTATTTAATCAAGTATGAAGAGAAACAACTGCTACACATAATAGAGGTAAAAGGCAGAACTGATCAGAGCAGTAGCCAGGATTGGCAAGTAAGAATGACTGGTAAAAATCTTAACAGCCCTGACATGTAAGATTTTCAAAAAGATTCAGGATACAAGACATCAATCATGAAGGCGCAGCTAGCACAATGCTAAAACCAGGTAAATTATATATCAACTCAAGCAACCAAGTTCACCCTCAAATGACAAGAATCAATGTTGACCTCATCAATTGTTTGAGTTCTCCTGCTCCGGTGCAGAAACTTATTTGATTCTATCTGAACAAAAGATGATTTCTGGGGGACTGCAATGTAGATACGTAGAGTCAAGTACAGTCAAAGAATCAGAAAGCAAAAAACCACTCTCAATTTAAAGTGAAAATGCAACCACATGCCCTACACAGACAAACCAATAATCAACTCAAACTAGGACTGCCCCCCACCCTAAGAAAAGCCCCATCTCCTCAGTAATTTTCATATGCATCACATACATTTTTTTTTTGTTGATAATGTAACGTGGACCACATACAAAACTCCAAAGCAATAAACCATGCAGATTAATTAGCTTGCAAGTTTATTTTCTCTCGCAAACTCTGATTTGTCAGATTCTCAGTACCATGTTTATGTCAATTCTTCAAACAAGCGGTCTTTCTAAGCTCATCTTTGTAATTTTATAAAATTACTACCATCATTGGGAGCAGATAAAGCTTTGCAAGCCTGATTTAATGACTTGGAGATTCCACGAAGATGATGGGGTGATCAGCCTGAAGCTAAAAGAGAAATGCAGACCAATCCAGCAAAATTATCATACATATCTAGCAATGACATTAAGAAAACCTGTCAAGCGGCTCAAACCCAATTCTTTATAATTGGGACGAGCAGTGCCCTCGTCTTCTTCACAAGAAGCATCTGATATGTCCAACTCAGCATTTATATCTGCATTTGACTTCTCTTGAGGGATTGAACAATCAGCGAAAGACATGTCCATGTTGTCTTTACAGGTCCTACAAAAAGAACCGTTGAAAGCTAATAAGCAATGACATAAAAACCATAGTAGTTTACCAAGACAAATCAGGCAGAACATTCTGCTGCTTCCCTGAATCAAGAGAAATCTCATCAATGTAGACATTTAGAAACATATGTTCCATGCAAGAGGCAAATAATTATTCTATGGTAGTTTCAACTCACAAAATATTATGAAATAGACCTTATAATGCCAAAAACTGAAGTAAACATAAAGTTCTTCAAAAGCACCGATTTATCACCAAAAAGGAGCAGCAATCTCACAACCACTAAACGGAGGTGTTGTTACCTTCATGTCCTAGAATAGGCAACTAATAGCAATGTAATTACATTTCTATTGAGTTTATCTTCAGCTTCAAAAGTAAAATGTATGTTAGTGAGGCATGTACAACTGTCACAAATATGACAAGAACCACCACAGCCAATATGGATAAAACTCGATCCTTGTCGCTGGAGGCATTTCTAAAGGTGATGCATATGTATAGACTGATTGTTTCTCCCTAAAATTAGATCATGTAATGCTAGACTATTGTGCAAAATCTGAAGCTAAAACAATTCTAGAGCCAGACTATCGTCAATATAATGAACAAAAGAAAGAATTATAGTGTACCAATTGCTATTTGTATCTTCAATAGAATCTGCAAGTCCAGCCGGTATCCTTCTCCATTTGTAGCAATCGTCGCAACGAACCCAAGCATTACACAACAGTAAATGTTGCTCCCCTGGATCTCCTGACATTGTCCCTGATCCAGGGATACTTATAGGGACTAATCCAGCGTCAGAATCAGAGTTGATTTTGTTACCCTGGTCACCGGCTATATCACAGTCTACAATGCCAATTTTAAAGAATCAGAAATTCAAATCTCTTGAGTAGCCTACTTTATCTACCAAGGCTACCAAAAGAGTTATGTTCAACATTACAAAAAAACTATATTTTCTTCCAATCAAGACAATCGTAGGACGAAAGCAACAGCTATTACAAGCTAAATACCTGCTTCCATGGGACTTTTCACTTGGGACTGGACCTGATTATCAATGTCTTCGGCCTTTACCTTGTTCTTTCCCAAGGGGCTCAGCCGGTTTTCCTTCCTGCTCTTTGAAGTATTGGAGCTTTTCGAGCCCCGCTTATACACTCTGCTAGATTTTACACTTTGAGAAAGTATATGTCCCGAACTCTTGGTGGAGCAATTTAATCCACTAGTATTTTCAGATTCAGATAGTCCAAGAATCGCATCTACCTCAGGGAATGTCCTATCAGCATTATCCACTTCCCGCGAAGCTCTAGCCATTGCAAACCCAGCCTCTACTGGTGAAGGTAACAATTCACTATGGCTAAAGCATTCAATTGAAGCATTGACCGTGGTTGATAAAGTAAAGTCCTCTTTAGATAAATGGCAATCACTCAGATTCTGTCTGCCACCACGTTTCTTTGAAGATTTATCCTTGAGTGTGTGTGTTGAACCAGACAAACCATCTTTCAAAGCATGATTACCTCGACGAGGCAGCTTAATTTTCTTTTTTCCTCTGTTGGAGCCATCAACATTTTTACAAATGGCAAATTCTCGAGCACAATGTAAAACCGCTTCATCGATGTCTTCCCTAAACCCTTCACCATCTTGGGCTTCCGGAATTAAATTAATTACTTCTGAATCAGGAGAAGTTTCAGGATCCAAATAGCCGCCATCAGCTGTTCCTCCGGCTGTTTCAATCTCCGCACAATCAGGAATCCCAAGACAATCTTCTCTAGCATTTCCAGTGGACTTTCCTAAAAGCATACCGGTGTCTGAGTTTTCAGTTTCCAAACCTGAACTTAAGCGAGGATCAGCAAATTTTTCCTTTGAACTGCTCTTGCCTAGACATCCCTCTGCCCTCAATTTGTATTCACCATCATCGTCCATTTTGGGAACCTCGGCACAGGTTCCCTTGAATGATGCCGTTGCAACAGTATTGGCAACAATGCTGACAGACGGGGCAGATTCAACAACCTCTATTACATTTGAACTACTCTGAATGGGTCCTTTGCCCAGTTTCACCTTCAACCTGATACGTGTGGATGAACCACAACGTGTTCCATTGGACAAGTTTGGGTTCCTAACTTGCTGATCCTTTGTCTTTTTATCACTTTCTCGGCCAGTCCTAGCTTTACTTCGTCTTTGACTTTTCACTTGCCTGAACCCCAGCCCATTCACCTGCTCAAACAGTTGTGAAACATTTTGAAGTGCACCCCAGGGGGACAAACGGGCTGATTTGGAGAGTGAGGTCCTCTTCTTTTTTGAAGCCTCGCTAACAAATTCTCGAGTTTCAAGAAGGCATGCTACTTTGCTTGCATTCCTCAAGTTCCTCGCGGCCCTTTTTGCCTGAGTCTTCCTGCCTGATTTACTTATTTGGCTGCTCTTCTGGGAGGGTGATGATAAGATTTTGGGGCCTCTGGTCTCAGAGCTACGATCAGACTGAGTAGAACATATTCCATCATCTCTGCCATCCTTAAAATTGTCAACCTTAGAGTTTGGAATTATAACTCCAGTCGAAACCTCTGGCACATTTTTCAGCTTCAAAGAGCAGTTTGTGAATGTCGAAGATGGCAGACATGACTGCAGAAGATAGGATTCCGCAACAGTGAACTGAGAAGCAAATTCAGATGCTCCTTTCCCTGAACTGCTGCCAGCACTTTCATCCAATTGTCCATCACATTCACGTAAAATTATAAGTTTCTCTTCTGTGAGCTCTGCATCATCTGCAGCGAAAGCAATGCCTAGATCAGGTATCTCAATGCTTGAAGAATAAAATGTTTCAGGATCACCAATAACGTCCATATCCCTATCCTCACTCCTTCCCTCGCAAGGCAACAAAGTGTCCACAGGTTTTTCTTTCCCAGACATCGCACAACCAGTTGAACGGGAAATCTGATGGCCTATCTTCACATCCATCTGACCCAAAAAATCAACTCTCTCTTCCCTATACTCCGAAACCACCCCGCAAGCATCTTTATCATCCTCCTGCCTATTCTCCGCAAGAAAACTACTTGGAAAATCATCAAACCATGAGGGTTCCAACGTTTCATGGAAACTTTCTAAAGGGAATAGCTGGGTGCAGGTGGCGGCAGCAGTATCCCCTATTTCACTCGAGAGAATAGCAGCTTTATTGTTCATGCCTCGGCCATCCTTCAGGTCCAAATGATCCAATGAACCAACCTCGTTTGCGGAAGGAACGACACCAGCTTCTGAACAAGATGAGATTATGCTACGCGTATAATCCTCCGCTGTAGCTGAATCTCCGTCTTTCTCGACCATTGAGACTGTCGACTTCTCTGACAGAGGGAAGGCGCGAGTCTCATCCGGTGTCGTGGAATCATCCACGGTTCCAGTGACTTCTTCCGATGCCATTTTACAACCCACCAACGATACGCTAATGTCACAACTTCCATCTTCTTTTCCCAGCATCATCGGGTCCATGCTGTCGTCAATACTCTGCTTCGCTTCCCCAGACCCCTCGACTCTTTCATCAGGAAGACCGGCCACATTTTCACCATCCACCTCTCTATTCTCTACATGACGACGACCGGTCGTAATAGCTTCATGAAACGAACCGACGCCACTTTCACCGCCCTGCAAAACCAACAAACCGCCGCCCGGCTCCCCATCCACGCCGGCCAAACCGTCGTCAACACCGCCCGCATCCACGTTCTTCCCCGCGATGAGACAACTGATCGAATCTGTACAATTGTGTTTCGCCTCCTCCATCATACCGCCGCTCGAACCGCCTACGTGTACCTCGTTCAACGCCATACGCGAAGGCCTCGTCGCATCACCAATACCAAACCCCCCGCCTCGAGCGCCGGGCCGCTAGAGACCGGACGTTCCAGATCGCGGGTCGCCGGCGATCTGGAACGCGAACTTAGGCGTTCCGAGCGACCGGCATGAACGAAGACCGAAGAGGGGGCGAAAAATCGACAATCGATCACGGCACCGTTATGCTCGTCGTGAACGTCGAAATGCGCCTGGAATTTTCAATGGCCATCAAACGAGAGAGAGACGAGAAGAAAGTCGCGCGCTCTGCAAACCCTAGACCGCGAGGGAGTTTTTTTTTTTTTTTTTGCTCCTGGCAAACTAGAGCACGAGGATAGATTCAATGGAACGAGGAAGAAGGAAACGTGGGAAGCGGCAACGTTGCCGATCTAATAGAGCCTGGGCTCTTTGAACTCGGGCCCAACGAAATGAAGGACGCTTGATGGGCTTACTGGGCCGATAACAAAGCGATAAACGTCTGCTCAGATATAATAGCAAGGGGTTCTTGACCAAAATAATAATAATAATAGCCAAGTATTAATCTGCTCGTTGGCCATGGAAAAATAAATTAAAAATTGCGCCTATCGCATCCCTACTAATTTAGCGAAAGTGGTTGATCGAAGTGTTTTATTGCATAAATCGAAAGATTTTTAGGACTTAGTTGCATAAAATAAAACTTAAAGAATTGAATAGGGCAAACTAAGAAAGTTAAAACATTTGAGTGAATAAAATAAAAATTGAAGGGCCAAAAACTGAAACTAAGAGGTCTAGAATTGCATTTAACTTCGAAAAAATATGCATATCCCGTTAAAACTCTTAAGAATATATTATGATTGACCTTATCTAATATGGGCCGGGCATTTTGAACTCGGGCTCACGAAAACAACGAAACGAAGGACACTTGATGTGCTTATTGGACCGTTAATAAACCGTTAAACGCCTGCTCATATAATAGCCAGGGGTTCTTGACCCAAAAAAGTTGAAGAAAAAAAAAGATAATAGCCAGGGATTAACTGCTCATTGGTCGCGAAAAAATAAATTAAAAATCATGCCTATGGCGTCCCTAATAATTTGGCGAAAGTGGAAAATTTGCCAAAAAAAGTTCTAAACCTATTGTACTTTTGCCAATTCAATTATAAATCTTTTAAGTTTACCAAATGAGTCATAAACCTTTTAAATTTGTGCTAATTCAATCATAAATCTTTTAAGTTTATTAATTGATTCATAATCTTTTGCATTTATGTCAATTCAATCATTTTGATCGATCGGGCACTAACGTGAATAACTTTTAATAATTTTTTATTATTTTTTATTTTCTCTTTTTTATTTTATTTTTTCCTCCCTTCTTCTTCTTCTTCCTCTAGCTAGTCACCAATGACGGCCGATGCCGACCTTAGCAAGGCAAACCTCACTGTCGCTGGGTGAGGCTCAACCTCACCCAGATTTGCAAGGCCGAGCCTCGTCCAGTGAGGGCGAGGATCACTCGAGACCGGCATCACCTTTGGCCGATCGTCAAGATAGAGGAAGAAGAAGAAGGGAGGAAAAAATAATAATAAAATCGAAACATAATAACATATCATTAAAAGTTGTCCACGTCTGCGCTCGACCGGCCAAAATGACTGAATTAGCACAAATGCAAAAGATTTATGACTCAATTAGTAAACTTAAAAGATTTATCACTGAATTGGCAAAAGTGCAGTAATTTTAAGACTTTTTTGACAAATTTTCCTAACGAAAGTGGTTGATTGAAGGGTTTTATTGCATAAATCAACAGAATTTGAGGACTTAACTATGTAAAATAAAACTTAGAGAATTGAATTGGGCGAACTAAGAAAGTTGGAACGTTTAAGTGAACAAAATAAAAGTACGAGGATCGAAACACGTAATCGTCGAAATTAAGGGTACGTTTGATAACCTGTCATAATTTTTAATTCTCTATCAGAAGTGATTCTGGAAAAAAAATGCGTTTCGTAAAGAATGACTTCCGGAACAGTTTTCTACTTCTGAATGAAATTTGTGTTTAGTAAAGAATTGATTCTCTATGCCAAAATCAATTCTTGTCAGAAGTTATTCTTTTACTTTTTTATTAAATAAAATATTGAAAACATTAAAAATATTTTTAAAAAACAAGAAAAAAGGGGGGAAGGGGCAAGGGCGGCAGGCCCTTGCCGCTACCAGCCGCGGGCGAGGGCCTGGCAAGCCTCACCCAACGTTGGCGAGGGTCACCGGCCCTCAGCGAGCCTGGCCAGGGGTCGGCGACCCACGCCAGCGCTAGGCGAGGGTCGGCGAGCCTCACCCAACGCTGAGCGAAGGGCCGCAGTGAGCCTTGCCCAGATTTGGGCGAGGGTCGCCAAGCCCTTGCCCGCCGTTGGGCGAGGCTCGCCGAGGCCCCGACAACCCTCGCCAGCCCGTCTCCGGCGACAAGGGCCTCTGCTTAGGCCCCGATTTTTCTGTTGTGTTTTTTATTTTATTTTTAAATATTTTGAATATTTTATTTAATAAAAAAAGTTTGGGGGAAAATGCCTTTTTTTTACTTCAAATGGGGTAAATGCGTCACGCAATCATAAGTTCGAGGTTTTTTTTTTTTATGGTTTTTTCTCTTTTTATTTTCACTTCTCATTTTCCTTCTTGCGCTCGTAGGCTGCCGGACGTCGGCCGCCAACCGCCGGACGTCGATCCCCGAGCGCGGTTTGGTAAACTTGCCAAAAGTAGAATGAGAATGAGAGTGCGTTTGGTAAATATAAATTTCGATTCCCTGCTAGAATTGATTCTCGAAAGAATGAATTCTTGCCATAATAAAAAATTCTGGCAAGAATGGTTTTCATGCAGGCCCTAAAAGATCTAGAATTGCATTTAACCTCGGAAAAACGTGTGTATCTCGTGAAGTTTCTTAAGAATATATTATAACTGACCTTAATTGTACATTTGGATTGGTTAGGTAAGAAAGACTCGTTGCTTGTTAGACGCCAAGAAAACTAATAGGAGGTTTTTGTCCCCCCCTCGACGAAAGAACGCATGTGATTTTAAAAAGTCGCACATAAACAACTTCACGGGCGCCTCCTAACATTTCAAAAGAAGGGATTGTATGGGACTTGGAACTTACACTGCGCCATTTTTGGGGCGATTATTATATGGTGACGATGAAGGACAATTGCAAAAATAAGTAAAATTACGACATTATTATTTTTATCTTTCATGGGCCATTGTATTTGTGAAGATGGACACTATTGGCGCCAATCGTTAGAAGGACAATTACGAGGCACTAGGATTTGATCACTTGTCAAGCTCGCCTAGCCCTGGATGGACCGTGTAATTGTACTACTTCCCCAGAGGCTTGAGTCCACCCCTTAGGCCTAATCAAGCCCGCCTAGTCTTATCATTTAAAGTAAAAGAATATAATGTTGAGTGCACCTGAGTAAAGACCTTTGGGCTTAAATTAAATCCCGTCCATCGAGCTCGCCCATGGATTAGGTTTAGATGGCAAGTGAAATCAAAGAGAAGTACCCTTTTCTTACATGAAACGACAACACGAATGGTCATTGAATATTAGCCAAATATGCAATGTTGCTAATGTGATTCCTGGATTTTTGTTAGATGTTCAATTTAGTCAATGGATTGTATGAAACTTGAATTAATGGAAGGATGTCATTGGATATTTGCATAGAGTTTGTGGACTAAATTGAACACGCATCAAAAGTTCAATGATCACGTTGAACATATTAAAAGTTCAGGGACAATATTGCACATTGGGTTAAGATTTAAATATCATATTGAACAAATTTCAAATTCAAAGATCACATTACACATTAAGTCAAAGTTCATAGATCAATTGTGTCACTGTTTCTTCTTATGTTAGTAGAGATGATTTAAGAATTACCCATTTCAAAATTTTGTACCTTTGTTTGATTTTGATGGTCTGCCACAACACCTCATAATGCCTCCACTTTTAACGTTTTTAGATTAACCTTTATATAGTTATTGTTGGACCCAAGCATGTTCTTAAAAGGTTTCATATGAACTCTGGAATGTAAAAATTCAGGGGTATTCCCACCTAAGTAGGGAAGAAAAATATTTACCATGGAACTTGGAGATGCAGGGCATGCAAGCACCAATATTTTAAAATAAAGAACGCATCCTAACTGGACACTTCCCGTTTACAAGAGAGACTACCGCAGAAGACCCCTGTAGGGAGTGGCACCCCCTTTAGCTAACACACCTCCGGCACGGCTCCTCAATTAATCGTACTCTTGCTGAAAGTGGATACCCAGCAATGAACCGTATTCTTGCTTACAATCACAAAATGTCTAAGTGGAATCGAGGAGCACATATATATATTTGTATATGTATAATATTTTTATATGCATGCATGTTATATAATGGAAAGCCATAAAGAATGTAAATACAAACATGTAACTTTTATTTAGGCTACGTTGATTTCGTGAAAAGTAAACAATTTGGAAAATATTTTTTAAAAAATAATGACTTATATAGTTCAAAAAAATTAGTTAACAAAAATCATTTCATTATTAACAAATTTTTATGCCTATATATTTCCGTGAACGATTAAAATATTTTGACAAAACAACACAAATGGCCCTCGAACTTTGGTCCAATAAGCAATATAATCCATGAACTTTCAAATTGTTCAATGCGGTTCATAAATTTTAGTCGAATGTTCAATGTGGCCCCTACATTTTTAATTCGTTCAATGTAATCTATGAACTTTTTGTACATGTTTAAATTAGTCCATAAACTATATAAAAACGTTCAATGCGATCCTTTAATTAATTTAAGTTCAAAGACAATATTGAAATATTTTCATATAGTTTATAGATTAGTTTGAATATGTATCAAAAGTTCATGAATTTCATTGAACAAACTCAAAGTTCATGGACCGTATTGTATATTGGATTAAAGTTCAGGGACCATTTATATCATTGTCCCAAATGTTTTTTCTTTCATTGAAGTATTATTTTTACGGTTATTTGTATTTCCCGAGATTTTCGTTTTTTTGAGCCGGATTGAAGCTCACGGGTCGGATTCACCGAGTCGTATCATACCGGCTCGAAACTCCCCGAAGTCTTGGCAGGTTTTCTGGTTTCATTAATTCCTGCGGGACTAATAAACCCAAAAACACCGGTCACCGGTTGCATCCCGCGCAACCCCTCCCCTCCCTCCCCACCCCACGTCTTGATTCTCGCGAACCCTCGCTCTTCAATTTCGTATCGGACCTCCGTATGGAGCTACAAAAGGCCGATGCAGCTGGCGGTGGCGGAGGCGGCGATTCCAATTCTAGGGTTATGTCGTCGTTCGTCAAGTCCGGCGACCGGCAGGTGTTCACGGTGGAGCTCCGGCCCGGCGAGACCACGATTGTGTCCTGGAAGAAGCTCGTTAAGGACGCCAATAAGTCTGACGGCGGATCCTCCTCGGTCGTGGCCGAGGTCGCCGCCGCGGGAGCTGGCGCTGGTGCGGGCGCCGCTCCTTCTTCCACCGCGCAAACGGCTCTCGAGCCTCGCGTCGTCCCGGTAACCTTCTTTTCCTCTTTCTATCCCTTACGTTTCTGCTGCAATTCGATTGTTGTGACTTGGGTAAGAACGTGTTTGGGGTTTCTGTCTTTTTGTGCTGCGAGTGGATTCTGAGTAGGGGGTGCGTGTGATTGTCTCGATTGAGCCTGAGTTCGAGTCGGAGTAGTTTTGTTGTAAAATGGAGCTCATTCTGCTTACGCTCCAATTGGGCAGCGTTCAACAGAAATGACGTACTTCTGTATTTGCAGTGCGTACATAGCCTGAAAGTTTGGGGTTCTGATGCAATGGGTAAACAGAAGTCTTTTGGTCGCAGTGTACAGTTAGCTGGATTTTTAGCAGGTAGAAACCAGTGCTGAATTCGGAGTACGAATTAGATGCGGATTTTGCGGATGGATAGGCCATGGATAGGCTTCAACAGGTAGTCCCAGTGGAACGCATGGCTTGTGCTGGTCCGTGAGCTTTAGGAAAAGTCCTGCTACTTGGAGTACTCACTTGTTGCCTACTCACTGCTTAATCGATCTTCTAGGGCCTCATTGTCTGCATTCTGTGATGGGTCGCATTGATTGACCCTCATGGATATGTTAACTTAAACCGGAAGTTATCTATATCAGTGAGGTCAACGGCCCGACACGCCAATTGACAACACTGATAAATACCAAGTCATTCCATTGACTCATTGGTTGCATCGACTAATATTCTCACAGATGATAGTTGGTCGAGCTCCACTAGCTATATTTTTGTGGATAGCTATAGCATCTGCATAAGGAGGATCTATAGTTAACACAAGTTGTTGCATGGTTCTTTATTGGGAGATCTGCTAACCTGAATGACTTTTAGGTAGGATGATTACTTTTGACAAAATTTATATGGGTGGATTTTAACAGTGCTTTGCAAAAAGTAAGTCTAGAATTTTTGGTTGGTTAAGTGGGAAATGCTTTCATCTGGTATATATGTTTAATCTAAATAAGGTAATTTGAGTTAAGTTATATGTTTCGATTCCTCCTTGTAGCTCCACAACTCTGTCTTGATTGATTGGTTTTAAATCTATTGTTAGCGTACATTTTACATGAAGTAGCATTGTTAGCATGTTGTCCAGTACAAATTGGATTTTTAATGTCTACAGGGACAGCCAGTGGAACGCGAAACAAAAGAAGCTGCCCCACTAAATAGCTTCAGTGCTGTAATTGAAAAGATAGAGCGGCTTTACATGGTATGTAGTGTTCTTGCCCTCTCTTGTAAATAGTAGGGCAAACCATGCATTTGTGAGTAATACTGGATTGGCCACTTTCCATTGCATTTAATCGAATTGCTTGAAAATGATTTTGTCCTGCCAAATTGATGTACATGCTTATACTGGAAGGGTTCATTTCAGGGTAAAGACAGCAGCGATGATGAAGATTTAAATGATATTCCTGACGAGGACCAATATGACACGGAGGATTCTTTTATTGATGATGCTGAATTGGTTGGTTTTTGATAGTTTACCTTGCATGTTGCTTTCTTTTTCTTGAAATCATATTGTTAACAGCACGAGCAAATAACTTTTTTCTCTTCAGGATGAATATTTTGAAGTAGAAAATGCAGATATAAAGTATGATGGTTTTTTCGTCAATAGAGGGAAGTTGGAATGCATGTGAGTTTTCTTTTTCCCCCTGGTATCGATATACTTTTTTCCCTTTAGCTTTTTTTTTGTCCCTTTCTTGTTGAGATGTTATTTAGTGATTGAAATTGAATTTGTTTTTGGTTACTTGATATGCCTTTTGATGAAAACTGTTAATCAAGAACTTGAGATAGAAGCATAGTTCCAGTTTGAACTGTCAAAAATGATGTATGCCAACATTGTGAAAAAAAAATTCAATCTTGAACCTGCTTATTTTCCAAAAATAGCATATAAGACACTGAGAAGGTGGATTGTGCATATGGCCCTGACTCTTGCTTTAGGAATCGTTGTGCTTGTTTGGAATCACTTCATTCTAAGACCTGTTTGTCAAAATTTTCCTTTCCAATCATCTTCAAATTGATGTGGCAGTCCTGTATATGTTTAATTTCTGAATTTAGAGGACAATATGTTTTGCTTCACTGAAGTTTTGAATGATTAGTTTTTGGTTTCTTGCATGAGGAATTAACGTTCTGGTTTTACTCATTCATCCCTTATTTATGTTGTCATTTAGATTTTATTGTGGGGTTGTATAACAATTGTACCTATGCTTTTACTGAACCCCACGTAAAGTGCTTCAAAAAACTCACTTCGCTTTCCTTTGGCCTTCTGTTTCACCAGAAACAAACCCACCGTACCACCTAATCAGCAACCAAAGAAAAGGCGAAGAAAAGATTTTGCAAAGAGTAATGGAGAGAAAGGTGATGGTTTTGTACCAAATAAACATGTTAAGGTGGACAAGCCTGGTCCTGCAAAAGCTGCTACATTGGCTGGAAAGCATTCTTCCAATCCTTCCCAAAGTTTGGCCAGTGAGCCTAATGAGAATGTGAAATCACAAAACCAGTATTTATCTGGAAGCAGTTCAAGGAAGAAATCGGCTGATTCTAAGGTGATAGTAGATCCGGCTCTATCTGCAAAAGTTGTGAATGGTGATACCTCAGCATCTCTAACAGATACCAAGGATATTGACAAGCACAATCTGGCAAACCTCCAGTCTAAGAACCACAGTGGCAAGTTGAAAGACCCTAGCGGACCCTCAGATGTTTTGCATCATCGACACCATGACAAAAGTGGATTTTTGCAGCAATCTGGAAGACAATTGAAAAATGTTGATGACCTGGAAGCATCAAATAGGCCTAAGGAAAAGAGCAATGTTCGTGAAGTGCCCGACTTGAATATGCCCGATGGCAGACATGCTGTTGAAATATCAGTAAGTTCTTTACTCTTTTCGTTGTTTTCTTTCGAGTGTTCAAAGTCAGAAAATTGTCGATTACATTACATGCAGAATAGATACGTATATATCTTATTCTGTTTCATAAACGCAGTCAAAGTGCTTGATATACTACTTTTTAGTTGCCTGATTCTGTATGTCCTATTCGGCAGAAGCCTTCACACTCACACAGGAAGGATGGTTCCAGTTTTAGGCCAAAAAGCTCAATGCTTGAGAAGGCCATTAGGGATTTGGAGAAGATAGTTGCAGAATGTAAGCATTGAAAACTTGAACTAATTTCTCTATTTTGAAGATGTCACTTTATTTACTCAATTAAGCACCTCCTTTGTGTTTTATCAATACAGCTAGGCCACCTGCTGCAGAGAATCAGGATGCTGATATTTCATCCCAGGCAGTGAAGAGGAGATTACCAACTGAAGTAAAGCTGAAGCTTGCTAAAGTTGCTAGGCTGGCGGTACAAAAGAAACCTATATGACTTAAACCCTATTTTATTTCTTTTCTGCACCCAACTAACAAGCGAAGTTGCATAGACTTCTTGTTGACTATGAAATGATGCCATCATTTTTCATTATCGCAGCAGTCAAGTCATGGAAAAATATCCAAGGAGCTAATAAATCGCCTAATGAGCATTCTTGGTCATTTGGTACAGCTTAGAACACTAAAGGTAGATAATCTCATGTTGCCAGTATTATGAGAATTTTTGTGACTCTCACTGAACCAGCAGGGAATTCTGATAATCTTGACTTGAGCATTGTATGATCCATTTTTTGCTCCTCCTTTCGTAATTCAGACAGCTGTTTGGTACGAAGTTTGAACCTTTTGAGAGAAACCGGTCTCTGTCTCATGTAACATTTGAATTATTGACATGGGTGCAGTCTCGTGTTGTTTGCAGTTATTTGTTGAAATTCTTGATACTTAAATCTTTGAAAGTGCTTCTGATTTTGTAATAATGTCCAGTCTTTGGAATTAGACTCTTGCATCGCATAACAGCATTTTGTAGGGTGCCATTACAGAACACAATAGAAATCTTAGCCAATAATTATAATTTAAAAATCAATTTGTCAATCCATGATGGATGAGCTATCAAGGATAAGTATCCCAATGTATAGCTGTCTGTTTCACAGTGGTATTGTATGTCACGGGGCAATAAAGTACGGGTTTAGCTCTTTAATTGTAGTCATAGTTCAAAGAGAATATCTTATGAACTACTATGCCATTTATATAATCACAAACTGGCTTGAGTTCGTTTTAGGACGAACCTTTTGCTGGGTATTTGGTCCAGTAGTTTGATTGACAATGTTTCATTGCTTCTACTTATTGAATCTTATTGTTTAAGTGGCCATGATTCTTGATATGGCAAGTATTTTCAATTCGAGTGCAAATTGTTTGGTGTTATGGCCTTAACATGTATGGGTTTCTACCATTTTGGAAATCTGAATGTACCGGTGGGTTTAACTGGATGTTTTTTATGTCTGCTCCGTATGTGTCCTAACCTAGCGGATCAACAACTGGATGGGAAGTATCCTTCACCTTTTCTCAACCACTCCAAATGTCCTATTCTGGGACAACCCGAAGTAATCTTGCGATGCGAGCATCCCTAGTTGTGTCTTCATCTCCATCTTCAGTTCAGCAGTCATGAGAATCAATCAAATCCAATACCAGACCTTCACAATTTGTTAATTGAATGAAAGAGAAAATATTGAGAGGCAGTTGGGTTTTGTCTGTATGATTTTTGCTAGAGAGATGGTAGAGAAGGAAAGAAAAGAGGAGAAAAGGAGGATAGTCCACGAGCGCTTGTGGCACACACTCAGAGAGAACTTCGATCAGAGGGAAAATTCCCCTTATTCCTGCTGTTAATTGAAATTTGTTTGAAACTTCGATCAGAGGGAAAATTCTCCTTATTCCTGCTGTAAACTGAAATTTGTAAGTGGGGGTTGATACTTTCAGACTACAGAGACTGAGGAAAAGGGATTTTATGAGATTGCGGTGGTCTGCGCTCAATGTTGTGTGATAATTTCGTGGGAAAGGGAAACTTGATTTGGTTGTACATGTTATTCGAAACCAAATGAATGGAAGCTGAAAACCAATGGTTAAAGAAGATATCAGTTGCACCGTGCAGGTGAAGATCATTTTCATTTACCAACTATGGAAGATTTGGCAATTAAATTGGTTGAACTGCTTAAATTGCCAACTGTCCATTGACTGGTTTGTTCACCAGTTCTGACATTGTATGTCACCCTATTGAGTATCATCTCTTCCATCTAAGGACCATTACACTGCTGTTGCAATTATTAATATTACGTTCATTAATTTGATAATTTTCTTCTGGAATTGCCTAAAAAGGAGGTGATTGGCTTCATATTCTATCATATATTTTGTTTCCAGCTGTCAGTGAATGCTTAAATTGTCATCTCATTGCTTCAATATTTCGATATTTTTTGGCGCATTTACTTTTTCCTGTTTATAGTATGTCTGTCATAACTCTGTTCCTTATGCATTTTGTTGGTTCAGAGAAACTTGAAAGTCATGGTCACTATGGGTTTGTCAGCAAAGCAGGATAAAGAGAATAGGTTCCAGCAGATTAAGAAGGAAGTTGCTGATATGGTTCGCATGCGTATTCCCTCTTTGGAAACTAAGGTATGTTTTGGTCGAGTCTCTCTCTCTCATGTGCTTGCGCACACAAGGTGCATACTGTAGAGGAGTGCCATTGACTTCGAATGCTTCTGTGAATGTGAAGGTTGAACATGTAAACATCTTTCACTCAAGTCTTATAAACTTTTTGGAGGTTTACCTTATAAGACCGGTATTTCTCCTGTGATTAGACCTGTCAAACAGGTTGGTTTGATGGGTTTCAGTGGGTCAAAAATGCATCCGACCCAAATTGACCCATTCAACCCATATTGAATATTCTATGAAATATAATTTTAGCAACCCGTAGCTGATACCACTGGACCCACCCATTTGCAACCCAATCCGGGCTCAAATTCTTAGCAAATTTCCCCCCTTAAATATGGAAAATAGCATACTAAAAAAAACTAACCAATCAAAAACAAATTACATATGAAAAGAATTAACAAGTGAGGAATTACTAAAATATTTGACAAATCAAGCTACTAAAACACATCTCTTGTTATTTCTCCTGGTGCTAGAACTTTGAAACTAACCTTTTTTTTTTTATCTTTTATATTAATGTGAGTTATTTAAGGAATTGTATTTTGGAAAATTTCAACATATTTTTAAATCAATGTGCATCACTTATATAGGAAAAGAAAACCTTCTCATTGAGGAATTATTGTGCAATAGAGTCTGCAAAAAAAGAACTTCAGTTGTAGAAATGATGAAACTCGTCAATTACGAACTCTTGAGCATCACAAGGAAAGGAAGTTCCGATAGTTGCATATAGGATTGGCCCAAATTGCTGTGGTGAGGGCAAGTCATGTTCATCAAAAGTCCTATTTTTATAAAGAAGTGATAATAATTCCAATGTGTTTGTAATTTTTTAAACAAGGATTAATAAATTAGTGTGGGGGAACTTTATATATTGAGTTAATAACTTTTCAAGCGTATTTAGTAAGGATAATAGGACCATATTAAATCCCAATTAACGAACGCACAACGGATCAATAAATTTTTAACATGGAAAGAAATACTTGTCAACAATTATATGTCTCTCTCATCAGTCATCACAAGGAAGCAGGAGATAGGGCCATGATAAAGAGCGTGGACGCGGCTCGTTTGACGCGGCACAACCACCCAAGTGCGGAATATGGGTTGGATATGGGTATTTTAGACCCATTAAAACCCATATCTAGTTGGATTTTGCTACTCTAAAGCCATAACAACCTGCTCTTTAAATTTTAACCAACATATAAAATACCCAGCCCACTAAGTATGAGTTAAAAAGTGGGTCTTTGACCCATTTTGCCACCTTTGCTTGGAATAGACTCAAGGGGTGTTAAGGCTGCAGAATTTTTCTTGCTGATTCCACTGGGTTAGAGGGGCTAGGCTTTTAAGGTTCACATTGTGTTGAACCTTTTTGCTTCATGTTTCCTCCACTAAACCTCCAATGCACACCCACCCACTCCACCACTATATAATCAAACCCATGCGCCACACAAAAGAAAATGGAACTTAACATGTTTTAGCCTTTGACAATTGAAGGGCCTCATCGGTCGTGTCACATAATTTTCTTCATGACTTGACATATTTGATTTGCATCGTTGACTTTTCCCTAACACGTAGCTATTTCAGCAATCGTATTTTCCAAAAGCCACATCTAGATCTTGGATTTGAATTTCACATATGCTTTGTTTCAACATGAAATGCTGTGTTATACCTTGTTGCCAGGCTCTCTTATGAAGCATCAATCTAAGCACTTTCCTTTGTTTTCTTGGGTCCCCCCTTCTCTTCTCTCCAATTCCTTCTGTTTTTATTTTGTCTTTTTATTTTTTGTTGGGTTTGGTTGATGGGAGGAGAGTGACACTGTGTCAGATGATTTTTTTGAATCTTATCAGATATGACGCTTAGAGTTATTTCATGCCCCTCACTGCCCTATTCTTTTCATGGTTTTCACTGCTGGTGCACATGACCAGGCAAAATGAATGATTTGTCATCTTTAACGGTTTCTTTGCATGACGTGACTGGCTTATTAATGGCTTTTTTTTACCAGATATTATCAATATTTAATGCAAAGGGTTCAGAAGAATTTGCTTTTTGTTGATTCCTTAATTGTGGTTTATGTTGTTGCACTGCTTACCAAAGTTATCATTCTCCGCCAAATGTTCAGGCTCTACAGCATCAGTCTGGAGCATCGGATGATTTTCAGGAATCGGAAGAAAAAACAATCCCTAAAAGACAATATGATATGGATGTTGCGATGGAGGACAAGATTTGTGATCTCTATGACCTTTTTGTTGATGTACATATTTTGTCTGCATTTTTTATACTGCCTTTTTCGAGTTGAAACATGCTTTAGAAAGCTACTTTTAATTGTGGTTGTCTATTTGATTTCATGCTTTCAGGGTCTTGATGAGGACACCGGTCCACAAGTCAGAAAATTATATGCTGAGGTACCACTTGCCCCAATAACTAAAAATTACTATTCGTATTGCTGTCTAGCTGCTATAGACATGTTGCAATCTTGTTTTGACGGTTCATCTTTGTGAAGTGTTCATAAAACCATCATGATAGTGTATGTTGCCATAGTTTGCTGGAAATTATAGCTGGATGTGGGATCAACTGCATTTACAGTGCTTATCTTTAAGATATTTTATTGTCACAGTTGCAAGCATGTTCATATAGTTGTCAAACATGGTGATGATTTTCCTGATGTGGGTTTCACATGCAGTGTTAGTTATGATTTATTTATGCATTTATATGAAATTATGCAATCGCCAAACCTGCCTTTCCCCTTGTTCTGAATTAATAAATATTCCAAAGAGTGGACGGTGCAACCTGCCTTTTGAAATGGCTGCGGTTCTCAACTTTGGGCCACTGTGAAGTCGTTTCAAGTGAACATTTTGATAATAATTGTCATAGCACGCATAATGAAATGCGGGGATCACACTGAATTGGTTGGCTTGACTTGTTATTTTATATGATCTCTGTTTATTTATCACCTAGGTTGGTTTTTACCTGCATCCGCTAGTCGGTTCTGAGGCTTTTGTCAGTGTAATGTCTTGACTTTTTGGAGACTTGGTACAGCTTGCAGAGTTGTGGCCAAATGGTTTTATGGACAACCATGGTATTAAGCGTGCAATTTGTAGGGCCAAAGAGAGGCGAAGGGCACTTTACAGCAGACACAAGGTATGATTATTTCTACTTTCTTCTGCCAATTTCCTTTTAATGAACTGAAAGAGAATATTTAGTGATTGGTGAAAAGGGAGAACGCTCAATTTTTGTGTTTGACCTGCCCGCCATATGACTTAACATAGTTTTCCTTATTATTATATTGTCTTTGCTTATTCCACCTATTGCTTTGACATGCTTTATGGGTAATTGCTACATAATACGGCTTGTTCTTCATGTGGATGGAGGAAATGGTGATTCCCGAGTTGCAATGAAATTAAATTGGTTGTCTGCTTCATAGGATAGATTAGACAGTTATAGTATAATTAGTGTATGTGCCTTGAGTGGTGTAATTTATGACTTTGGAGACCTCGTAGTTGGAAAAGTATCTGCAGTTTTGGTTTTCATGAGAATCTAGACTGGCATCTTTCTTCTTTACTCTTGTATGTGAATTTCTTCCTAGTGCAATGCATAAGCAGATATATGCCACTAAATGGTATCTTATGTCAGTTCTTATCATCTGTTTATAGGAGGATCAAGAGAAAATGAGGCGGAAAAAGATGTTGGCGCCTAAAACAGAGGAGTCAGTTCGAGTTGAGGGTCTTTCAGTTGCTCAGCCACAACAACCGCCAGAGAGATTGTCTATTGATTCAGGCATTCATGGTTCAACTTCTGCTAGCAGACCTGTTCACAGCCCAACAGCAGCAACTGCTAGGGTTCCCAGTCCCTCAGCAAATGTCTCCTCAGATAGAGTTAAGCAAGAGAAAACCAAGGTAACTTCCAGCAACATCTCGGAAGATGCGAGACAGGGAGAGGCCATATTGCCTAAGAAAAAGGTTAAGAGAAAACCGGAGGTGGATTTGAATGAAATGCCTTTCCATTCAGAGAAGTTCGGAGAGGAAAGACTCATATCTACCAAACCCAATCCCGCTCTTCCCCCTAAAATAAACCTTCAACAAACTGCCGCGCCGAGTTTTGAACAGTCGAGTTAATGCTACATAGCGAGAATTAGAAAACATACACCTTTAAGATGTCCTTGCAACATAAGTTCATTTCCTTTTGCTGATCTTTTCAATAGCTATTTGAATTCATTTGACTGACTGCTTGTCGCCGCCTTTGTAGCTAACTGGCATTGTGGGATGCCTCATATCTCTAGCAGTGATTTCTTCGGGGCAAGAGCTGTAAATTCCTATTTGCCTGAAATTAGTTTCCTTTTTTGAGTTTATTTGAAGATTGTCTTTGTCATCAATATAGAGCGGCAGTTACTAGTCGGTTTTTCTCTCGATGGACGAGGTACTCTTGGTCATTCTGTAATGAAATACCTTACTAGGTATATAAGTTGGGAGCGGTGAGGCAAACAAATCAAGATTTCCCGGAACTTTTCGCCGTTTCACTGGCTGCTCGCGTGGAGTCCGGTTGTTTGCCATTGGATTAGAAACGAGTTTGGTCCGGCTCCTGTATTAAGGCTGACCATGGGCATACCGATGAATTAGTCTGGCAGTCGCGATCGAGAATCCTTAATACAAACTAGTTTAGTAACTGAGGCCGAGACATATTTCTGATGAATAGTAAACCTATCAATAGGTGCTTCGAGAAGAATAGTGTCATAAGCTCGACGGGATTTAGCTGCAGAGTTAAAAATGAATGCATGTCATGTCACCATAATACCTATATGGAAATTGCTTATATGCGACTTGATGGCTCGTTTAAAGTCTTCCCGTATGAGGTTGCGTTGGAATTTAGGGTCTCCTAGTACTCCATCTGTTCGAAAGTCCCAAAGTACAGATCGGATCTAATTGTACACCCATTACTACTACTCTCACTATTTCGTCTTGTGATACTGCAAGTTTGACGGGGCTCTGAATATGCTCTCCAGTTTCGCGATACTCAAGTGCGACTCGAGACGCCATGTACCGATTCATTGGATGTTTGGATTTATCGTACTTTTGTCCCAACGTTCAATGTACGGACCAAACTGAACATGGTAAGTGTATTTCTGAACTTGAGTTATGGAGAGGTCGATTATAAGTTCTGTTAAGTGTTGGACTACGTGTATCTTCATTGTTGAATCTGTAAGTCAATCTTATCATGTCAAGATAATGCATTTGAGTTCTAAAATTTTCATTTTGTAAATCTAAGTCCTCAATTTATCGTAGTTGTCCAGTCAATCTTTCCATTCATTCTATTAGGTTTTAGTTTCCGTCCACTTAGAATTGACTAAGATAACAGAAGTACTCACATACGTCGGAGTTATAATTTTTGGGATTCAAATGTATGAAATGAGAGTTTTTTTACTTGCGTGTATATTATGATAAATTTTAAGACTTGCTCTATAATTGTCTCCATGGTTGTTCATATAATCTACGGTCCAACTCTATAAAATTTTTATCGTGGAGAAGTCGTAATCTTTGGTTGCTATTGAAACACGATCCAAATTGCTTTTATGATCCAATGTAATTTTTCTACACATATGGGTCCACACTAAAGAATTCAGGCGAAGATTTGAACAGGACATGTATTTGACTTCTTAAGAAAAGTTGTTAAAAAAGGCCCAAACCTATTTTACGGATACCAATTACTTTCTAAATCTTTCAATTTGTCCAACGTGGTCCTAAACCAATTGACAATTTACTGATGTAGAGATGCATGTGAATTTTTGCAATTCTTTTTATTCTTTCAAAGCTCGAGAGCAGTCATGTAACCATGTGAAAGGCGGATTTTTGAGAAATTATCCACTAAATTAATAGGGAAAATTTCAAATAATGACATGAAGTGTTATCATTTTCTCAAATAAAAGCATAAAGTGAATTGTTTCGAATCATGGCCTGAAATTTCTTAATTTTTTCAAATAATGACATAAAGTGGATCTTGTTTTAAATAGGGGCCTGAAGTGGCCACAAAAAAGGGTCTAACCTCACCAATTGAAGGCCATTTTCATCTTTTATTTTTTTCCTTTTTTATTTCTTTTTTCCTTTTATTCTTTTTCCTTTTTCTTTTCTTTTTTTTCCTCTTCCCTCTGTTGGCCATCCTTGTTGAAGGTTGGCGGAGGTTGTCGGCTTAGGCGAGGGCAGCCCTTGCTTGATGCCAGCGAAGGCTCGCTTGATGGGTCGCCGACCATTGACGAGGATGGTTGACGGGGAAGAGGAAAAAAGTAAAAAAGTAAAAAAAAATCAATTAAAAAAATTAAGCATGCAAACTTTTTTTTTTTACTAAAATATCCTTTTTTTGACAATTAGAATAGTCGTTAGTCGGCCAAAACTCATTATTTAAGATGATTTAGCCACTTTAAGCCCTTATTTGAGATAATTTGACCACTTTAGGTGCTTATCTGAAATAATGTTCACTTCAGGCCTATATTTGAGAAAACGAAGGTACTTTGGGCCATTATTTGGAATTTTCCCAAATTAATAGCAAAAAATGAATTAAAAAGGAAAATCGGAAAAGAATCCAAGAAAACCCTTCCCGCGCTTTGTCGCACCCTAATATCATCCCAATTTGGGGAAGAATTCAGAAAGCTCACTCCACTCGATTTTCCCAATTCGCTCCCTTCTCGTTCACCCCTCTTCGAAGTTCCGATTCGTTCTCGCCTCCATCGATGCTCTCTCTCTCTCTGTCTCTCACGCGCATGCATTCGGATTTCGCAAAGTCTTAGCAACGAGACCGATCATCTGTTGAAGAAGTCGCTGCCAGAGAAAGAAGAAAGAAAGAAAGAGAAAATGATGAAGGCGAAGCCGTTTCAGGGGGCCAGCGTGTTCATGTCGCGGAGCTTGGTGCCTCCCGAGCTGTTCGACGCGCTCCACGACGCGCTCAAGCTGAACGGAGCTGAGGTCTTCCTCTGCTGCGACCCTTCCAGGAATGGGCCCTACGACTTTCACGTCATTTCTTCTCCCGATCACGTGAGTACATCGGGATTGGGCACTGCGGCGGCTGTTGGGTTGATTTTGTGAATGGGGGTTTGAGGGTTGGTCTGTTGTTTTGCAGGAGAAGTTCGAGGATCTTCAGACGAAAGGGTGTAAGCTAGTTGGTAAAAGATCTTGTTCTCGTCCTAGTTTTATTTTCGGGTTTTTATTTGAGGCTGCTAAATACTAAACCACGACTTGTGGTTGAGAGTAATTGTTCTGCTCGGGGAAAAAATGTCGACTTTGATGGAAGTTATTTCCGTTTCTTGGCAGGTCCGCAGTGCGTGGTTTCGTGTGCGAAAGAACGGAGACCTCTGCCTCAAAAAGGGTATACTTGTTGTCTTGCAATGGATGGTGTCAAAGTCCTTGCATCTGGATTTGAGATGGATGAGAAGGTATGCCTGTTCCTAGATAAGCCTGGCCTTGTATAATTTGTGAGGGTGTAATCTTTGTTGTTACTCGTCTCTCAAATTCAGTATGGCATTCCAGTTATCCTTTATCCATGTATCCTTCTCTCTCATTGTTTCACCATTTCCGTGAATCTGCAGGCTGAGATTGAGAAGTTGGTAACTTCAATGGGAGGAGTTCTACAGACTAAAACTTCAGCAGATGTTAGCTTCGTAATTGTGAAGAATGTTTTGGCTGCAAAATACAAGGTTTAAGTCTTGGAGCTAATACTTTGAATTTAGTTGAAGAGTATCAAATTTGTCGTATCTTGTCAAGGTTAAACCACTTTAAATGAGATACATTATTCTTTTTCACTAAGTATGGGAAGCAATTTGGGTAGCACTCTGCTTGAGTTGGCTGAATAGAGGAAGGAATTCATCCAGATCTCTCTTAATATCTTCTATGCAAATTCTTTTATGAATCTGATCCTCAAGAGATTAATTGTATTTATCAATCAATGTTGACATTGTGCAGTGGGCTTTAAATGTTCTGAAGAAACCCGTTGTCACCATTAATTGGTTGTACCAATGCCGTAATGAGCACCGTGTTGTACCTCAGGAGTCTTACAGAGTTCTTCCATTTTCTGGATTGACAATATGTGTCACCGGAATTCCTGCAGGTACTGATTATTTGATTTAGCTGCTGCTGTGGTTCTCATCCAGTTCTCGAATTTTTATGTCCTTGATTATCCCAGATGCGCGGAAGGAGATTCAGAAGCATATCATACAAAATGGTGGGAAGTATTCTGCAGAATTGACCAGGAAGTGCACTCATTTAATTGCAGATATATCCTTTTCTTCTTCAAGATTAAGGTCCAGAGATTTGCTTGCACATTTTCCCTTTGATATCAGATTGCCATGTGAAAATGCACATATTTATCTTGTCTTTGCTTATGAAAATACTTTTGAGTTTGAAAAGAAAATCTGTATCGTTTTAAGGTTTACTGACAATTGTAGTTTGAAATGGGAAATTGCTATACTTGGTTTTGTCCTGGTTTTTTGGTAATATTCTTTTACTTGGAAATTTGACTACTCAGATGAGAAACAGTGAATCTTCCTGGTATGAGAGTATCATCGACTTTAACTACAAAGTCAGTATTAATGATTTGTGTTCTGTGGTCAAGGAAACAAGGTGTTAAACAACGTACATTTTGAACTGGCAACTGTTAAAAGATCCTCAATTTCTTCGGTTTCTGTTACAAGCTGAGTTGCTGGTTTTTTTGCTTTTCCAGTGTGAGTTAGGACTGACTGTTGATTGCTCAAAACACATTGCTCAGCAAGATTATTACTATTGAATCTCTCTGTTGGCATCATATGCAATGCTTCGTAGCACTGTGATTCCCACTATGACGCTTCTAAGTTCTTTAGATTTTGTTGTGCCCTTGACTGGCTGTAAGCTCCAGAAGGTGATAAATACAAGGTCGCTAAAAGATGGGGTCACATTCATATTGTGAATTGCAAATGGTTTGATCAATCAACTTCCAGGAAAGGTGATATTTCAGTTACTAGAATACCTTGTTGCTGTCAACCTCAGGAACATTATGTTCTTTTTGAGCCATCTAGTTGTCTGACTCTAATTTTGTCTGCTTTTGCTGACTAGCATGTCTTAATGAGGAGTCCTATCCTGTTCAGGGTAGTTCCATGTCTTCAATGAAAACTGCAAGTAGTCAGCAAAATCAGGACAGAGTTATTAGAAGTTCACAGTCTCTCCCCTCTTCAATGGTTGGAGATCGGGACTTATATTCCATTTCAGCTACTGACCATGATGATCCAGATTTGGAAACTACTCTCTCACAGAATGTGTCTTCAATGTTTGTGGATCCCCATTTCCTTGCAAAAGATGATAATAGTGAAGTGCCAGTTGTGCAATCCAATGGGGAAGTGAATCATGATGGTTGTGTTGCTGAAGACACTGAAAATGAAGACCATGACCTGTATTTGTCAGATTGTAGGTTAACACTTGTGGGTTTTGAGTCTTCTGAATTACGTAATCTAGTCAATATGGTGCGAAGAGGTGGAGCCTCCCGGTATGCAATTCTAAATGAAAGATTGACACACATTGTAGTTGGATCACCTTCAGAAAGGTGAGTTTTGTAAATTTCTAGTATCCCATTGAGAAAACAAACTCCAGATTTTTTGCACTCAGTTTGAGTTGGCTTTTTTAATGTGGTTTGCATGTTAAGAGCACATAGTGTCTGGCTATGTCAGCTTGAGGTCACTAGTACTATGATGCACCTGTGCTGGGCATCTTACTTGTGATGTTTTATTTGCTTTTCGTACTGAAGCTTTGTCCATTTTGTTCATATGATTCTCTAGTGAGAAAAAGGAGGTAAGAAGCGTTGCCTCACTGGGTCTTATTAATGTGGTGCGAAGAGGCTGGCTTGAAGACTGTGACTGTGAAAAGAAGGAAGTCCCTGTCCTGCAGAAGCACATTGCCCTTGATTTACTCGTTCCAAAAGGTTTGCTAATGGTTTTTTATTATACTTTTGAGTTATGGTTTCAGCTAGTACCAAATTGCAAAGGAGTATTGATTTACACTCGATAACTTATTTCCAACACACCTCAATTCACAGGATCAATATGCTTCAGCAAGGGACCTGCCATCAACATTATTAACATGAACCAGGGAAGCAGCAACTGTGCTCCGCCTAGAATTCCTGCAGATCAGCTGTTGAGTAATTCTAATGGTGAAGTTAGAGTATCACTTGATAAACACGAGCAGGAGCGAATTAACAAAGGCGGAACCAGTCTTGAAGGAGTAGAAAAACTATCAGAGCTAAACGTCTCTCTTCCTGTAAATAATGAGGATAAAGTCCAGAAGAAGATGTGGAGTAACTGTCTTATTCAGGATGGGAAGTCATCTGGCGTGTTTAAGGGGAGAACGTTTCATTTCTCCAAAACCTTTCCTGAAGATAGGGTGAGTTACAGAGTTGGGCTTTTCTTAAATTATTAAAGCATAAAGTTAAAGTGGTCCAACTTTTTCCAAAGTGCCAGTTGTAGCATATGAATATTCAACATAGTTTTCCAACATGGCTAAAGCACGGGATTAACATTTCTTTGAACCCTTTGGTCTACATATTGGCCCCCGAAAGAAGTCCAGAAACCTTTCTGACCCGGATTGTCTTCTTCACATAAGTGATCTAAGTAGCGCCTCTCTGCATAAAGCCTTTAACATTGTTGGTTTATGTATAACTGGCGTGCGAATTCATGAGCATTTGATTTTGAGTTTTGAATTTTCTATATGAAGGAACCGTGAAAGGCTGCATCGTTAAATATTTTCTTTGTAGTGCGTGGGCCTTGATGCATATTTCTAAGTTGGTTGAAAGTCGAAGTTTATATTCAATACTTACTGAAGCGTCGATTTCTATATAGTTTACAAATTTCTCTAACTGTATTATACATGTCCATTTTGTACCATTGGGTTGCTTTTCAATTTAGCTACTAATCTAGACTAGTTATCTCTATTTGGTCTTGCCCCTTGCAGAGAGGAACAACCACTGTCATTGATTTTATATCGTGTATGATAAGATCAATTTGTAACGCTCCCTTTTGGATTAGTCACCTTGATCTAACTAGTAATTCCTTGGACTTTATTGCTCCATGTGCTATTTAGCAAATATTATTTTTTTTCCTCTGATAGAGCACTCTCTTATCAAGTTGCCTGTTTAACTTTTCCCATGAATCTGACACTGATTGTGTATTCTGTTTCTATGTTACATGTCTACATATTTCTTACTGTTGTAAATCTTGGAATGCTTCCCCTATCCAGCGTGATGAGATTATTGAATGGGTATATCAAGGAGGAGGTGTGGTGTTGGGTGATCACGAAACACAGAATGTTCATTTTATCATCGAGTGTCATGGCATAGAGCCCAAAGACGATATCACTCCAACTATTTATGTATCCAGTCACTGGATTCGGTGTTGTTTAGAGGTATGCTTGACAATTTGGTTTGTGCGGCTTTTCTTTTGTTAGTTTTCAGCATGGAATTTGTTCTTTTTTTTCTGTATCTTGTGTCATTGTCATATTAGAAGTTATATCCTTTACTGACTTATATTAATGAATTCGAATTTTTAAACCTGTAATGCTATGGCCTCTATCATTCTTCATGACTTGGCCTATTCGATGTTGAGACAGTCGAATTAATATTTCTTTAGATTCTCTCTCTGTTGGTTTGTCAAACAGAGGAAAGAAGAGGGCTTTCTTGCCAGCAACTTCAAATCTTTTATGCGTCCATTGAACAGTTAACAAAGTCCAGTTAACAGAGTCCTAGTGTTTCGCTATTTTGTTCATTTTGTTACTGGGGATGGATGACAAGTATAAAACTTGGAACAATGTTATCTAGGTCATCAGGCTTGTGACATATTACCATGTTACAAGCAGACATGGAAAGAGAACAGAGATTGAGCACCCTAATTGATCAAAAGATGATCTTAAATTAGGTGAACGTGTGGCAATAATTTTTAACTGGTGATGCATTTGAATGAAACACTAGCTATGCTGTTCTGAGGGCATGCAATATCTTTTCATCTCTCTCTCTCTCTCCCCACCCCAACCGAGGACACAGGTTTGTGGATTGAGCTCAAATCTTTTGTCATAGCGTAGGTTCCTCGTATAGGAAAAAGAAAGGAAGAAGGAAGGAATTAAAACCCAATGAAGTTCGTGTATATCTCCTTTGTTTTTGTTTATATGGTGTCATATAATCACGATCTAGAACAGATCTTTACCCATTAACGAAACTTCTCAATTATAATAAGAAGTATTGTGTCCTTGTCAGATTCATTGTTGTTCTTTAGAGAATTCTATTTAGTTGTTGACCTGCAGTTGATTGAATGTTCGGCTGTCTTAATTTCTTCCACTTTCAACGCTTTGTCTAGAATCAGCCAACTTTTATATAAACATACTTGTCACGATGCCTTCTGCACTGATGCTAATGCAAGTGAATCTTGTCTTTGAAGGATGGATGTTTGCGGGATGTTGATAGTCACATCCTCTATTCTCCACTTCGCTGTGGGGTTCCTCTTCCAGGGTTCGAGAGTTTCCGCTTTTGTGTTTCCCAGTATGAAGAGAAAGATCGACTTTTACTAAAAAATTTGTGTTTTACTTTGGGAGCTAAGTTTGTGTTAAAGCTGACTAGAAAAGTCACACATCTATTGTGCAAGTTTAGAAATGGGCCAAAGTATGAGGCAGCGTGTAAATGGGCTATAAAGTCAGTTACATGTGATTGGATATATGAGTGTGTCAGGCAGGTACGTCTGGTACTGTCTAATGCAAGTGTAAATGCAAACTATGATAAATCAGGAAAGATCCTAATATAATCTGTTTCTTAGCAGAATAAGCTTGTACCTTCTGATCAATTTTGCCCAGAAGAAGTTTCTGAACAAGAAGCCGGATCATGTGCTATGACCCAGTTTCCTTCACAGATTGTCCAAACAATATGTGGAGACCATCCATCACAGTTTCCGAGTCAATCTCAAGACTCGAAAATTTCCGAGAATCTGAACATACACAAGTTCTCTTGGGAAGAAACCCACAACTCAAGTTCTAGTAAAAAGGCAAGAGTCACAATGGACAATGCCTCCAAAGATTTGTGCTTATCTAGAGAACATCTCAATTACCCTACCCGCAATAGTGATTGCAGTAAAGGAGAGAAATTGAATAATTCTGGGGAAGTTGCAGATGCTGTTCCTGATGTTGCTGCAGCTATTGAGGATTTGCTGGAGCAGACAAGTAAGGTAAGAGATCATATTTATTTTTGAAGATCATTTGCACATGACTGTTCATTTGTTGAATTAATCGCCTTCTTTTTTTGCAAGATTCACGATATGAAGTCTCCAGCGAGGATTGTGCGTGATAGAAGCGTCTCCTTTCTATCAGGTCTTTCTTTAGCTCTACATAGGAAACTTTTCTGTTAGTATGGATCCTTGACTATGGAACAACTTTTCTCATCTCATTGTCCATTACTAGGCCAAGAGCATCCAGGGCCTCCTACAGTAGTTGGATTGTCCAAGCATTGGATAAACAGGCGAACTTTGTAATGCATCTGAATTGCGTCTCTGAGCTTTTGTTTTTCCTGCATTTTTCATAGCTTTGTTGTTGTTAGCATATACACCTGCAAGAATGACTGAAACACATGCATGTATATCTAGTGTTAAATATGTTTTGAATTTTATGTACCCGGTTGGGTTTATGATCCGACCCGACATATTTTTTGTGCGACCTGAAAAGTGGAGATTTGGTTTGTGACGCGGAGAGTTGGGCCGATAGGCCCAACACGGAGCAAGCAGGCGGTACGATATATCTCGCGGGGGGGTTTGGGGGCAACGCCCCTGAAGAAAATTTTTGGGCCTGATATATATATAAACTGCTGCGGCTAGGTTTTTTTTTTTTAGACAGTTGTTTTGTGAGAGAACAGTGAGACTTCTGTAATCCGTACTCTCTTTGATCATAGTGGAATTTCGTTTGCCTCGCCCGTGGATGTAGATCACCTTGATCGAACCACGTAAAACTCTGTGTTCTGTCTTTTGTTCATCGCGTTTTTCGTAACATCTAGATTATTTTTGAGTTTATATTATTATTAGCTTTTTAAAGAAAACTAGTAGTTTTCTCTTCTCTATCTAAGTTGAGTGGAGAAGAAAGTTGCATTTGCTTCTCTATTGGTTAGACAGTGGACTGTTGCATTTCTCACTTACTTTATGGGATTCAATTTTTCATGGCATCCTCTAATTTCAAGACTGAATCCTGCAAATCATAGATTGGCGTATAAACATACGAAATGGAGTTTAATGAATTTAAGGTTGGCTAGTAACAGGTGAATGAACGCGATGCAATGACCTTTTGTGAACTTTTCACTCTTGTTTTTGATGCTCAAATAATGACTATTGGTATAACCCTTTCTTTTTCCTTTCTAATTGGAAGTTGCTTATGCATGAATAAAAAGGTGATCTCGTCCACATTGTCAGATCATCTTCATGTGTTTTCGTACTACCATGAGAGCAGCAACATTTTGGTAGTCACTAAAGTATGGTGCTGGATCATTATTAACTGAAACCATAATTATTTTCCTTTACCCTGGAATGTTTCAAGCCCACTAGATTGTGCAAAGGCCAATTTTATTTTTGTCTATATATGGAATGAGAGTTCCAGAATGAGAGAACGTACATGGGCATCTTGTTTCTTGTCTTCTTTTTAGCTCTGAGCTTGTGATCTTTCAGGAGCCAGAAGAATGAGAATATCTGCAACCCTTCTGGAAATGCAAACCCCTTTGATGGTTTTAGCGAGACACAAACTGATTCTCAGGTTTCCTCTCAACTCATTCTGCTACTGTTACTTCTCTTTAGCAATGATTTATTTACTTTTTTTTGAAAGCCGTTAGTCATCGTTGCTCAAGTCTATTGCAGCACCATTAGCTTTATGGAGATTATATTCAAGCTTGATGCATCAAATGCAGGTAGTTGGTTATGAAGAAGATTTGTCAGGTCGGCAAATGATTATAGATCGTGTTCGAACACAAAGCAGCATGAGCTAAGCATCGACGAATTTGTGTAATAGATCAATTTAAGAGGTGATAGTTGATACGGTGATAGGACGAGGCTATACTTAACCGAGGCCAGTTATGGCTAATGCGAGGTCAGAATACACTTATGCATTGTGATCGTCCTGGAGAGATGTGGATGGTGGGCTGCCCCCATAAAGAAAAATGAGACATTTAACTCACACATTGATGCTTCTGTAGTAATCTATTAGTGCCTAATATGGTATAGATTTGTAAAATAAACGATCTGTATGCACTAGACATGGAAGCCTTTTTTCTGATGAGATCAACCGTATAGTATGTTACATTATGTAACCATTCTAGACTACGGTGAAGATGAAGCTCAGTGTTTCGTTGCAACCATCGAAAGACCGTCTGATTTGTGAGAAACTGGTACGTTTTCTGTGGAATACTTTTGCTACAATCTGCCAGGTCGGCAAATTAAGCGTCGTTGGTCGTGCAAAGTTGTGTTCCCTGGATCTTGCAACTTTATTTTTAAAAGGTCATCCTCAGTAAGATATTGTGTTTGCTAAAATAATGATTTTTAGGTCAAGGCTTTGTCACCTGTGGATGCAATGTTCAGCCAATCGAGACATTCACATTGTGTTTGGATGGATTGACTATAAGGAAATGAACGGGATTCTGATGATGACATAAAGAGAGAAGAAAAGAAGGGAAAAGAATGGAATTTGGCTCTTTCGAGTTTGGTTAGGGAAGAGAAAAGAATGAAGGGGACTTTAAGGGTCTGTTCGGTAATGTTTATATTTCTTTGAAATCTGTTTTTGGAAACAAAAAAAGAACAAAAATCCGTTTGGTAACATCAGTTAATTTTTTGTTTTCGGGAATAGATCAATGGTTAGGGAATAGATTTGGAACAAAAATAAGAAAAAAAAAGTTACTTATTTGTTCACGGGAACAAAAGAGAAACAATGTCATTTTAGAGAAATAAATTTAGCGTAACTTAGTACTCGTATTTATGCTCACGAGTTTATGATTCGCTAGTGACCCATATGGGCCGTTGGTCACCATCGCTGTGCCGCCGCCTCTAGTTGCCGGTCATTGGTCGTTGCCACCGCTGATCGTTGCCTTCGGTTGTTGGTCATCACCACGGGTTGTTGTCACTGGTCATTGCCTTGGTTGCCTCCTGTCGTCGCTGTTGCCACCACCTTTGGTTGTTGGTCACCATCATTAGTTGTAGGTGGCCAGTCGCTTGTCATTGATTGTCACAGCTACTGCCTTCTGTTGTCGGTCGCCACCTGTCGGTCAAAATCACTAAATCGGAAAAATTGGGAATAGAAAATTTTAGGGTTGCTCGAAATGCATTTATGTTCTTTTTTTTATTTTAGGAATGAAAATTTTGTATAGTTACCAAGCGCATTCTTCTGCCAAAAGACTATTCATGAGAACAAAATTAGAAAAAATCAATTCTACATAGAAATTATTTCTGGGAACATAATTGTTACTAAATATGCCCTAATTCTAATATTATAGGCAAACTAAGGGGCAACAGTGAGAGAAAGATTAAATTATTTTTGCAGCTATCATAATTTATCCAAACCCCTCCAAATATTGAGAATTAGCACGAGTCCGAGGGGATTGAAGAAAAAATATTCAAATTTGAGATGGTAATCTCTTAGATAAAGACATCAATTGCTCGTTAACGTACTTTTTATCTCGTCTCTGTTTTTTTTTTTGTTGTTGTTGCCGATATGGATTTTAAACTAGATATTTTTTCATTTCAGTCTATGTTTGATTTTAATTACTCGTACTAAACAAGATAATATTGTTGAAAATCTCTTCAGTGGCGGATGCGTTTTGAAAAGTTGCAGATTTGCCGTGAAACCACCGGAAAATGTATTTAATGCGTCGCATACCTCTAGCTCGATATAATTTGACAACTTATTAAGGATATAATGAAATTGCTTTTGACTTTTTAAAAATTCATCGATTGTCAGCTATTACGATACATTACCGATCGACAAAAACATCGATCAGTTGACAAAAGTATTCGAACCAGGGTTTTACCACACCTCGTCCATCGCAAAATGTTCGCAGCGTGGGTCCCACGTCGGTCCACATGTGGGACCCACTGCTATCAACTGGGACTCGAGTCCAAGCGAATCAAGCCTGGGCGGGAATTCTTCCTACACTTTCCGTTTACGCAAAGAAAAGAAAAGAAATGATAAATGAAAATGACATAAATGATTCATAAATTTTAACTTAATATATAATGCAGTTATTAAATTTTCAATTTGATATAAATGGTAATTGAATTTTAGCTCAATGTTTAATGTGGTTTCTGAACTTTCAATTTGATACAAATAATTCATGAATTTTTGGTACATATTCAAATTAGTCCTTAAGTCATATGAAAATATTCAATGTAGTCATTTCATTAATTTAAGTTCAAGAATAATATTATATGTTGAGTTAAAATTCATGAATCATTTGAGTTATTATTTTAAAAGAAAATTATAGGAAGAAAAAAAAAATATTTTTGTCAGACAAAGGGAAAATATATAAATAAAAGAATTGGGGTAAAAAAAAACATGTTCCACACAGTCCATCCAAAAACAAATATTAGATAAAGAAGACATCACATCAGAAAATCAAACGAAACTGCCTGTCCGAATCAAAATGTTAAAGGGACAGGGCAAGGCAAAGCAGAAAAAGAAAAAACAAGAAGCAACAAGAAGAAACTGAAGCCACCCAAATTGCCGCTGCTACCCGCCAACAATCCCGCCGATATTATCCACAATCCACGTCCCCGATTCATCGCCTTCGTTTCAATCCACGCTCCCAACGCCATCGATCTCATCATCCCCGAGCTCCACCCTGGAACTCTCTCCACGTTTCCCCCTCGCCCCCCATGGCGCGTTGCCTCCACGCGTGCCACCTGGCGATCGCCGTCGAGACGCGCCGCTCCCCTACGCTCGCCGGAGCTCCTCCTCCCCCGCAGCTGAACCTGTGCCGGGCGCTGAGTAATCGAAGCTCCGGACTGTTGGGACGCGGGTTCGCGTTGCGGGGGAAGGCCCGGTGCAAGCGGCGTTTCAGATTCTACGTCTGTGCGGAGATTCGGAGTGCCTTCTCGCCCGGTGTAGGTCTCGACTCGCAGGTGAGTGGCGAACTCGGGGAGTTGATTCTTGGGGAGTGCGAGTTCGGCGCTGGTCGATATGTCCGAGAGAGTTGCGATTTTTCCTTTTTTTCTTCTTTGCGGTTTCTATTCTCATTTCATAGCATGAAAAATCGCAGTGATTGCTTTGAATCCTAATTGAAGACTTATCTCTTTAGTACTCATAGAGGGCATCTGTATGTAGTGAAGGTTGTTTAGTCTCTGTTACGTGGTGCTCTAGCTTTTAAATTTCTTATCACCCTTGTGTTGGAGAATAGAAGGGTTGCTTTTGCTTCAGTAAAGTACGGTTTTTTTAAACATGATTGGAAGAGTACTAAATCGATGACACTGAGTTGGTGTCTGGGTGCATGATAGACTGAGATTTGTTTCTTTGGCAGAAGATTGGCTACTCTCAGGACGCATCGCAGTTGCCATGGGTAGGTCCCGTTCCCGGGGATATTGCAGAAATCGAAGCGTATTGCAGAATCTTCAGAGCTGCCGAGTGGCTTCATGCCGCGCTGATGGACACGTTGTGCAATCCATTGACAGGAGAATGCATTGTTCCTTATGATTTCTTGGCGGAGGAAAAACCGCTTTTGGAAGATAAAATAGTCTCTGTCCTAGGTTGTGTGTTATCTCTCTTGAACAAGGGGAGAGAGGATGTTCTTTCTGGAAGGTCTTCTAAAACGAACTCATTTCGGGCGGCAGATGTAAGCATGATGGAGGACGATAAGCTTCCTCCCCTCGCCATGTTCAGAAGTGAGATGAAGCGATGTTGCGAGAGTCTTCATGTTGCTCTTGAAAATATCGTGTCACCGGATGATGACCGAAGCCTGGTTGTCTGGAGGAAATTACAAAGGCTGAAAAATGTCTGTTACGACTCGGGCTTCCCTCGTGGGGATGGCTATCCTTCTCATCTGCTGTTTGCTAACTGGAATCCTGTATATTTGTCCCCTTCCAGAGAGGACCTAGATTCTGAGGTTGCATTTTGGAAGGGCGGTCAGGTGACTGATGAGGGTCTAAAATGGTTGATTGAGAATGGATTTAAAACTATTGTTGATCTAAGGGCAGAGACGATAAAGGATAACCTTTATCAATTGGCCTTAGATGAGGCTATTTCGTCTGGGAACATCGAACTGATCAAAATTCCAGTTGAAGTAGGGACTGCACCTACGATGGATCAGGTGGAAAAATTTGCATCAATGCTATCAGATTGCAGCAAAAAGCCCATTTATCTCCACAGTAAAGAAGGGGTTTGGAGAACTTCTGCTATGGTTTCTAGATGGAGACAGTACATGAGCCGATTCGAGGCCAATTCCGCCTCTTCTAAGGATGCAGCTTCAGAAGCAACGTATGGCATTATAAGTTATCATGAATCTCTTGTGGGTGATGAGGGGACATTCTCTGAAAATGAAGATGATTTATTGAGGAAAAGCTTGGAAATGACGTACAGTTCAAATGGAGCTTTTCATGGGCAAGTCCTTCCAAATGAGGATAAAAGCAAAGAGAACGTCAATGGGAAATATAGTCCCCTCTGTTCTAACGACACTGTGAACTTATTAGACACAGACGTTAAACGGGCAGAATCTTCAAACAACTCATTCATTAACATTGATCCTCTTAAGTCTCAATTCCCTCCTAGCGACATATTCTCTAAAACAGAGATGTCGAGGTTCCTTAATAGCAAAAAGATCTCACGTCCTACATATTTCATTAATCTGCCGAAGAAGTTGCAAACAACCCCAGCTTCGAGAGAAGCGCTTGATCAGAGAGCGCAGAAAGACAAATCTGCTAAGGGAAGTCCAGTGTCGAGTTTTGCAAATTCAGGAAGTCCCAATGGTTCCCTTAATGGCAAGATCCCCTACCAAAAGCCCCAGAAAGCACCAGCTTATGACAGGATGAGTGCCATGGAGGGCGATTTCGATTCTACTAGTCCATCTTTCCAAAGATTAGGTTTGGAAAGGATTTCTAGTTCAGCTGTGTATACCACTGTTGGTGTGAAGAATAATGTAGATGAGAATCTTATGACTGAAACTATTGTGGAGGATCGTAAAAGAAATGCTGAATCATCCTTAGTTAATGGTGATAAAGGCACGGAAGTTGAGGGGAATATGTGTGCTTCGGCCACTGGTGTTGTGCGGGTACAGTCAAGAAAGAAAGCAGAGATGTTTTTAGTTCGTACAGATGGTTTCTCTTGTACCAGAGAGAAAGTTACCGAATCTTCGTTGGCATTTACTCACCCTAGTACGCAGCAACAGATGCTTATGTGGAAAACTATCCCAAAAACTGTTCTGTTACTGAAAAAGCTGGGGCCAGAGCTCATGGAAGAAGCCAAAGAGGTAGATATTTCCTTGACATAATAATAAAGCTTCACTGTTTGAGAAATTATTTGCCAGATTTGCCAGCACTGATTATACTCTTCTGGGCTAGGACCAAGGATCAAGCATGTTAATTAACATTTCTCTTAGCATCTGCATGGGCATCATCTTCATTCACATGCACATAAATCTGTGTGTGAAAGCAGATTTATATACATATTTTTTTGGAAATCTAGCAACAACTGGAACTAGCTATTTAGCATCTACAGTGTGCCTATGTTTTTCCCACTTGCACTTTTAATTGAAGTAAAAAGCAAGATCTTGTCTGGACTTAATTATAGTGCTCGCAACTTGAGACTCAAATTTGCTGATGCAAGCACAATGGCTTGACGTGAACATTAATATAAAGGATTTCAAGTCCACTGACACGAAAGAAGGATATTGAGCAAGTATGACACAACTGCTTAAGAGCTTTCATAGAATCTGTAAGATTGATAGGAAGTGACTCATTGGTTGCTGCTATCTTTCTGCCTAATGCCATTTTTGGTCTGTCAGGGTACCGGTGTTATCTAGGGGATATGTAATTATCATAATAGATGCTCTATTGTTATAGTACTGCGCATAGTCAAGTTTTCAGGATTTGTTACCTCATTTACAGGTTGCGTCTTTCTTGTATTACCAAGAGAAGATGAATGTCCTCGTTGAACCTGACGTGCACGACATATTTGCTAGAATCCCGGGTTTTGGGTTTGTTCAAACATTTTATAGCCAAGATACCAGGTAGTTGCAGTTGCAGTTCAGGCAGACTTTCGAAATTTTCCACTGTAATTTAACTGCTTATGTAATTTGATCACCTTGTGGTGTTTCTATCTAGTGATCTCCATGAGAGGGTTGATTTTGTGGCTTGCTTGGGAGGAGATGGAGTAATATTACATGCATCAAACTTATTCAGGGATGCTGTCCCCCCTGTTGTATCCTTCAATCTTGGGTCTCTTGGATTTCTCACATCCCACAAGGTAAGCTCTTTGATTCAATTTTCCTCTCATTGTTTCAGCAGGTTTTTTCTTTTAATTTTAACTCATAATTATCCTTTTGGTGCAGTTTGATGATTATAGACAGGATATGAGGCAGCTCATTCATGGGAATGATACAGTTGATGGTGTTTATATAACTCTTAGAATGCGTCTGCGCTGTGAAATCTTCCGAAATGGGAAAGCCATGCCTGGCAAAGTATTCGATATCCTAAATGAGGTTGTTGTCGATCGGGGTTCTAATCCGTACCTTTCGAAGATAGAATGCTATGAACATGATCGGCTTATTACAAAGGTGAGTCAGGGAACTCGTTCTTTAAAAGAAAAAAAGGAGGGAGAAAAGATATTGAAGTCTTGCTCTTAACTGGGGCAACATGTCTAGTTACATTTTCCTCCTGCTGACAAGAGTCTATATATCTTAGTTGAAACTTTTTGTGCACTAATAAATACGGTAAATGTCATGTAGAAACATGAAGCAGTCTTCATATCAAATTGGAACAGGATATTTTGTGCTTCTCAACAGAAAAAATGGATTCCGAAACTTGTTATGCAGTGAACTGATTTCTTTGTTGCATAAAATTACAAGTAAAATTTTGTCTCATATAGGTGCAAGGTGATGGAGTCATTGTAGCCACACCCACAGGAAGTACAGCTTATTCAACTGCTGCTGGAGGTTCTATGGTAATTTTTTGTTTGAGCTTGTGTAGTACATTTCCCTTGTCTATTTGTGGATGTTGTATGCATAAGGAATAAAGCTTAACACTTTATAATTGGTCCTTTATTTACAGATTTGTTATTTCAGGAAATACATGCATCTGCATACATATACATTTATTAGTTTCTTTGTCCGCCTCTAGGGAAAAAAAAAAAAAAACAGAAGCTGGTGGAGATCTGCGCTTGTTTTACTCCTCTCTCTCTCTCTCTCTCATGCCTCCGCATGCGCACAAACATGCATGTACACATGTGCGTGTCAACCCAGGTTTTGTATAAATACGGTATGTTAATTAGAAAATGGCTAAGAGAAGTCTGCCGAAAGAATTAGAAGTTGTTACCTTTCTACTTTCACTGGTTTTCTAATAGTGACTTCTCCTAACTGCAGGTGCATCCAAGTGTTCCTTGCATGTTGTTTACTCCAATCTGCCCACACTCTCTTTCTTTCAGGCCAGTCATACTTCCTGACTCTGCTAGGCTTGAGTTAAAGGTGAATTTCACTCCTGCTGTTGAAATTTTAACAATATTATTTCTCATTTTATGAGCCTCACTGCTAAAATCTAGGTGCTACTTCTGCTTCAATTGCTTTACTAGCGTTGCTTTTGCAGATTTAGATATATTTTGAGTGACACGGTATATGGTGCATTCTTTGGACACGGTATATGGTGCATTTTTTGGTGCATAACAGAGTGAAAAAACTCTTTTCAATATAAGTGTCTTTCATGCTGCCATGTTCTGTGTCTACTGCATTGGTGTGACTGCGCTCTTCAGCTCATAGGTGCTTACTTCAGTTCTTAAGTTCCTGCGGAATGATGTGTTTTTTTATGACGAAGTGGGGAAATGCCTGGCAAAAACTGGAGCCTTCAAATAATGGTTAATTTGTTGACTTTGGCATGTTAGGGGCTGTATGTTTGAGAAGATTTCGAAGTTTCTTTCAAATTTTCCCCATCAAACCGCCTTTTTCGCCCAACCAGACTCATGTACGACTTTGAGGAGCCAACAAAAAAATAATAGGGCATGTCTTGTTATGGTGTCATCTTGAGGATTTTTCCACAATGAAGTAGCTTTTTACGTGCATAATCATGTTACAACATAGAGCATTTTCTAAGTAGCTCTTTACATGCATAATCAAATTACAAAAGAGAGCTTTTTCTCAAGTATTTAAAACGTTTTGGTGAACAAACAGATTCCGGAAGATGCGCGGAGCAATGCGTGGGTTTCTTTTGATGGGAAGAGAAGGCAGCAACTCTCGAGAGGAGACTCCGTTCGAATATCTATGAGCCAGCATCCGCTCCCGACGGTCAACAAATGTGACCAGACCGGCGACTGGTTCCGTAGCCTAATAAGATGCTTGAATTGGAATGAGAGGCTTGATCAGAAAGCTCTTTGAAGTTTTCGAAAGCGAGGTGAAAGTTGCTGCATTCAAGACCCATGGAGTCTGGTTAATGTACATATCTGTACAGTGTATAAGTCAAACAGGTCATACAAAATCCCACTTTCCAAAGCTACATACTATTAATTCACACCATATAGGCTGCCCATAAAATTGGGGTGCCAGTCTCTTTTCCTCTTTTCCTCATTTCCCTTTACATTTTCTTTTTATGGGAATTGAATTGGTGTATAGAAAAATTCTTTTTGAGGGAAAGATCTAACCCGTCGGCTTCCTTCTAGCCGGGATTATCAGATATTTTTCATTTCATTTTCTCAGACTCTCCTAACTTCAGGAGTCCTTATACCGCTGCTGGGGTCGTCGTTGCTCAGTTTACTAGACATTTTGTGAAACAGGTTCTTATTCTCTGGAAATCGAAACCTTTTTGGGAAAATTACAAAAACAGTCATAAATTTATTGCAATTGTGCCAATTCAACCATAATTTTTTTTTTCCAATTCAATCCCAACCCTTTTGCATTTGTGCCAGTTCAGTCCATTTGGATGGTGTTGATATAGCATGCCGGCCGGCCACAATAATAACTTTTTAATTTTAAAAATAATTTTTGATTTTTTAATTAAGATTTTCCTCTTTTTCTTCTTCTTCCTTTCTTTTTCCTTGGTTGGTGAGCTGGCCGAAGAGGGTCGTTGGAGCTCGCCGGCCATTGGGCGAGGGCCGCAAGCGAGGTGCGCGAAGTTGCGAGCGAGGGCGGTCATGGCCCACGCACGTATCATTGCTTGATTTGATTGGATAAATGATTTGAGTGTTGATTGGATAAATGGAAATAAATGACAATGGTGACAATCGAGGTAGAGGCCAAGGAGCCAAAGGGGGCGGCTGCGAGCTTGAAGACCGGAGGTCCATGATGGCTGTCCAAGGCGACATTAGCTTAATCTAGCTTAGTTTAGCTTTGCTCTAACTAGGTTAGTTTGTTAATAACTTTAGATCTTAATTAACTTAGGTTATAGCTAATAAAATCAAATTAGACCTAGAATTACCCTTTCAATAAATGGTTAGAATAGCTTAGATTAGCTTCATCATCATTAAATGAGTAGATTTAGGTTCACCCCAGATATGATTAGTCTTTAATTGTAAGCTTACGAGGGCTCATGTCCCAAGGCTTATAACGAGGTCATGTATATATTTTGCTTGACTAGTATTGGGTTTTCCCTTTCCTGCACTTGCTTAGATGCCTTTCATACATTGAGTGTTTTTTTACTGCACTGCACTGAAACAAACTGTTTGTGTTAATTTCTTTTCTAGAGTGGTTAGGTCTAATTTAGAATCACTATAAACCCCACAAAAACATTTGCTTGGTCACTTATAGCAGCTTTGATACCTTTAGAACGATAATTAGTAATCAAGAATGCATGATCACTTAGATAAACAACTTGCTGATTTATTGGTATCGAAATGGCTCTAATGAACATTAGCGTAATCAAGTCTTGCCTCCCGCATCTTATTTGGTTTCTAGTTGACCCAAAATGGCTAGTGGAGACTCCTAGTAATATTCTTAGGCTAAAGAACTTAAAACAAAATCCAAATGTCACCGAAAGTTCTTTGGTCATTGTTCTTCTCCAATAGCATTGGTTTTGGGAAAGCGAGAGACGTGCCCTGTTCCACCCTACTTTGCAACCCTTGTCGGCCAGCTCGCATGTCACGTCAACGTCGGCTGGTCAAATGGACCAAACTGACACAAATGCAAAAGGTTTAGGACTAAATTGACCAAAAAAAAAGTTTAGGACTGAATTGACAAAATTACAATAGGTTTATGACTATTTTGACCTTTTCTTTAGAGCATCCGCCAACATGACTCTTAATAAAGTAAAATTACATAGATCGATGACATGTCTTAAATTAAATTTCTGTAAATGTCGAACGGTGACCAAGAGTTACGTACGTTCATGGGGTCGGCGAATCAAAATGGGTTTTTATTTTTTATCACGCAATTTTTCTCGCTCACAGCGGAAGGCCCTTGCATTGTGTCACAACCCCTTGGAAACTCTTCAAGGATTTCGCTAAACACGCTAGACGGTGATGCTTGCCATCTCCTATTAGGCCTGAACACCTCAATTTGTAAATCAAAGTTCATGCTCCTACAAAAGAATTCCTAAGATAAGTGAACTCAGGAAACATGTTTCTACCCTTATGTTCTCCTATAGGGGGAACAGTTAGGATTCCAATCTGGATTGCGATCCACTAAGTAGTCATTGGGCTAGATGATTGTGAATCGGCTTGAGGTTGATAGTCAAGCATCGATCAAACCCACATGAAATTTGATGCAACCCCATATTACACATTCCAATTGTTTCCTAAAATTTAGGAAAACCTTACAAACTTATCCACCTTTGGAGAGGTCCGGTGTTTCCACGTCACCCAACCTCCCTTCAAAAAATTTAGTACTACTACCAAACCTCAACATTCGACTCGACGTAGATGGAAGCTCGGACTTGTCCCTTATCAGTAAACTAGGTGTGTTCCACAAATGAGCGGTCATATCAAAGGGGAAACAGGAAGAAAAAACAAAAATGAAAGACTGTATACAAGTGCAAACACTTTCACAACATAAAACAAAGACCAGGGTGCGTTTCATAGCATCTCGTGGTCACAAATCATTACAAACCTAAAAGCACACGTACTTCAGTTTGCACTCCCATCTCCTCCACACAAGCAGCAGTTGAGAGAAGAAAGAGCCACAGTTGTTGCATAACCCTAAAGAAGAGAGATAATTAGGCTATTCTCTCGTAAGAATTTTCTTTTCATGCATTATTACATGGCGTTCACAGCTTGGAACCTAGGTTCTTTGGGGAGGAACTTCTGCTCCGCGTAGACAGACATGTAATCCCCGAACACAAACTTGGGGTAAGCACTGGCTTGCTTCACCAGCTGTGGTGTGGGGGCGATGGTGGCAGCGAGGGACGGGTTGTAGAATGAGGTGATGGAGCGCCGGTTGCCATCCGGGATGGCGAGGACGCGGTGCCAGACGCTCTTGTACTTGCCATTGCTCAGGACCTCGATCTGGTCCCCCGTGTTGATGACGATGGCGTTGGGGAGCGGCTGCACATCAACCCACTCACTGCCCTTGAGTATCTGGAGGCCCCCGACGGCATCATCCTGGAAGAGTAGGATCACGCCGCCCGCATCGGTGTGGGCTCGGAGGCCGTTGACCCGCTCTGGTTGCGGGCAGGGCGGGTAGTGGCTCACTTTAGTCCCGAAGAAGGCCTTGTTGTTTTTGTTTTCGTTGTCGCCACTGTTGAAGGCACGTTTCATGTAGCCATTTGGCAAGCCCAAATTCTCATCCATGACTTCCATGACCTTCTCGGCAAGCTTCTTCACTTCTGCGCGGTACTCCGCCATGGTTTCCCTGTCAAGTTACGCATTTAAATTATTAACAAATCCTTCTATCAAAATGCCCAGCGATAGAGTGGATGTATATAATGTTATACTTGTAAAAGAGCAAACGTAGGAATATCAAGACCTATTGTATCATATGATGTGAATTTAGTAAAAACTGTTGGTGACATTTCGCATTTCTCTTTTACACATTACTAATATATTCCCACCTCTGAAGTTTTGCGATAGTAGGAAGGAGAGAGAGAGAGATGAAAATTACTTGAAACCGGGAGTGTTGTAAGGCCATTCATTGTCATCAAGGAGAGTGATAACATCCTCCCAATCCACTTTCTCTACCTTTTCACCACCACTCTCATTCAACAGCTTCACAGGGGTTGACTTGTTGAAGTTCTCTTCTCTCTCCAACTTGTAGAACTCATTGCACACTCTCTTCACTCTCTCCAGCAGCTCCTCTGATATCCCATGGTTCACCAGCTGCATTCGTCATTACATAATCATAAATTCACATGATCATAATAATTAGGTCTGGATATTTTTCCGCGTAAAGCAATGCATGTGTCTTTTACGGGACTCATTAAATCATGTGGGTTCCACGTGAAATTAGCTCATTACGTTTTAGTATTGACATGCGTAATGCACACGTACTCAAAAAGAAAATCAAACTATTTTCTTCAATGATTGAGAAACCATTGAATCATAATTCAAACACTCAACAGTTCCTAAATTACCAAGATCTAGGCGAACACTCTCCGAACTCGAGCCGAAAAGATATACTGGCGCGCGCATACATAAACACAAAAAGAAAATTAAACTCAAGACTTTCCTTCCCTCAATCAAAGTCTCAAGTGAAGATGAATATGGGATGGAATGTGGTACCTGGAAGAAACCCCATTCTTCACAGCCATTGGCAATCTGAGCCATTGTCTTGGCCCTCTCCTCACCGCTGAGCTTCGAGAAATCGATCACCGGAATCGCCATTTGATGTGAAAATACTTCTCGAAGTTTATATGTGAATGGAAACAAGTAACAGAGAACTCTGAGAGGACTACTCAGGCTACTTGCTTCCTTATGTTGAAACTAAACTTGTTTCTGATGCTGCAAACATAGATGTGCAGGTCTCTATATATATTGCACTCCCGCCATCTTGGATCGACCTGAACTGTCCACTCTACACAATATTTGTTTATTCTTTTTTATTTTGTAAATAAGAAATTTCTTTGTCAGAAGGCAGCCGTTGGATCAGGGGTAAGTTGTGGGACGGTGACCCTTTATTTTAATGACCCAAAAGTCAATGCCCGGCTCGCAAGAGAGGTCTAAGAAACTGGTAACCCACAACACAAGCACTCATCTTCAGTTGGTGATGCATCTCGTTTTCCTAATTTTTACTTAATTTTCTATTTTTCAATTTAATAATACTACGTATGCCCTGCTGCCACCTGGGGCACTTTAGCCTACTCTTTTTTTTTTTAAATTGTTATTTTTACATTTATTTTTATTTTCCATTTTCCACTTTTAGATGTAGCTTTGTCTTCACCAGATAAACCTAAACCTAGGGTATGCTTGTCATGCTTATTCTTTTGTATCTCCAGCGGAGGAGACTCCGACTCAAGTGCCTTATATAGTTAAACATTCAATTTCCTATCCATGAAACTTTGATCTATGTAACGCGAGGGCTCTAATGGTTCAATGATTAACAACATAAGTGTATTAAAAAAACAACTAACACCCACTAATTTTAACATTGTCTTTAAGTACTAGATCGTGATTAACATCAAAGGCATCATTTAATCGAACTTTTATTGCTTTCAACAATACATGCCTTAGCTAACACCTTAAATAGCCTTGATCCGATAATTATAATATGACTCTCATAACGATGGATTGAGTGGGGGTCGGCGAGGTCATCACCTGTCTAGCCCAGTGGCGTTTCAGTGCAATTCTTACCCTCGATGAGATAAGCATTGCAATTTTTTCTTTATCTTAGCCTCTTTAAATTAGGTTTCTGATATTTAATCCAATCACTGCATGCAAAAGTTGTTAAATAGCTGCTGTTTCTATAAACTTTACCATCTATGATTAAGTCAAGTACACACCCAATTCGACCAAAAGAATAAAAAAAATAAAAAAGTACTCACCCAATTGGCAATCACATCTTTTCACTTTTTAATATTCTTTGGTATGAAATTGATGTGATTGTGAGTTGTATTACTTGCAATTCAAACCTCTGCCGACTACCATTCATCAAGCTGACGCGGCAGCATCTGGTCACCCTCCAACCCAAGCCTTTGACTGAGAATGAACACTCGGTCAGGCTGTTCCGCGTATTACTAAACGGGATACACTGATTTGTAGGCATGATTGTAGGGCTAAAGCAAGCCGTAGTTGGTGACTTTAATCGAAAGGGACATCACCAATTATAATCTTGTCAATTACTTTGTCAACTCTCCATTTTTTAAAGAAACTATGACGAGGAAGTTGACTTTATGTTAGATATATTAATCTCTAAATCATTTAAGATGTAGGTCGAAGCTCAAGTAAGTAGTTCAAACATGCATTTCTTAGTACTTGATAACAAGAAAATCTACCGTGTATCGTGGGTCTAATCTACTAGTATATATGTGTCTCTGCGTCATTAAGCCAATTTGATGAGTTTGTTATTTCTTTTCTAGATGCTGGTGTCTATTGGCCTCACAAAGCATTGGGACTGTGTCTGTTGACACCAAAAAATGACCACATCCTTTTAATCGATATAACACCGATGTAGAGCTTGATGTTGAATGTTTACAATCAACGGGGTAGAGAAGCTCGTCGATGCAAAACGCTTGATGTTGACTGAATAACTATTCCCCTCTATGATCCCTAATTTACGTTCCAATCAATTGTGGTAACTTCTGGGCGCAATTAGCCAAAGTAATTGGACTATCAATGTGATGATGCAAGTGCTTCCTGTATATGTTATTTTAGCATAACCCTGAAAGCTAGAGTTTCATATTTTTTGCATATAGGGCCAGACGATAAATAATTATTTTCCACATTCTCTCTTGTAGAAACTTTAAGGCGGGATTAATTCGATAATCCATGTCCGATTCCTTTATCCCCTCGAAAGCCATTGACGTTTTATGAAAACTTAATAGATGACAGTGATGTTAAGATGGTGTTGACCATTGTTAAATTCGTTAACTAACTGCCATCCACATCATTATTGTGGGCAGGACCCTAATTTAGTATTGAAGCAACCGATTATTTGATCTCCATTGTAAATATACTAATCAGTTTTTGTTTTTATCCACTCTCAAATTGGAAAAGATAATTTTTGCAGATGTAGTCTCAAGATTTGTAGTCGACACTAAGTGTTCATATGTGCAAAAAACAAAGTTGATCGACAAACCCGAAATCAAGTATAGATGAGTAATTCGAATGTAGATGAATGATCCGAGCCCAACGAATTCATGTTATGTCCTTAAGACAATTTGTCCCCTCCACCGGTAGCCAAGGTTCTTGGACAATTGCCTCTCAAGATAGAACAGATTGCCTTTCCTATGAAGCGGCACTTCTTCAAAGGAAACCTTGAACTTAACTTTGCAAAATAACCGCACAAAAATGATGATGATGAAGAATTAATGATTATGTTCTCGAAATGCCGAATGAATAGAAAGAATTATATATGTAGGGAGCGGTTAAGAATGAAAAGTTAAGAACCCGAACCAATATCTTTCAAACGAACATGTTTGTTCAAAGGAAAAAATTTCCAGACAGACATGTTTGTTCGATTAGGATGGTTAGGATGAATGAACATGTTTGTTCAAAAAAAAAAAATGATGGGAGTTAAATAGAACAGTCTCGTCTTGAGTCAGCGACGGCGTGTGGGGACCGACCTAACATTGTGTAGGTCCTCTCCCTTCCACAAAAGTGGGGTACCCCTTGGGACCCAATCCCATTTTATAGGCTCCTCTAATTAAACCCATCTTCCATCTCTTTTCTATCCAATGTGGGACTACCTCCATCCACATTTCTCATTCACCTTCTATGGGATTTGCATACCAAATCCCAATAGATTCGAGTATGCATGCAATTGGAATTATTCATACACTAATCAACGTCAAACGAAGACACCATTAGATCTTAAAACGGGAGGTGAACAAAATAGATATGTTCAAAGTTCATATCGATGACTTAAGAGTTCAATGAGTGTTTTGGACGTGGACCGAAAGCCGGCCATTAGGAGTATTCAAGGATCAATTACATGAAAGAGCTGTAGCCATAAGGAACAAATACTCAAAAAAACAAAAAAGGAATGTTTGAAACAGGTCCATTGGTCAGATGTCAATGCAACTTTCCAGCGAAAAATAAGTGTTAACGGGCCACAAAATTAGAATATATAGGCACGAGATCTCATTGTTTTGTATATACACATACACATGGAGAATTTCCTATCTATGTGATGTTAGGTCGACGGAAGAGAAGGAAAATGTGTATGGCCACCAAATCAACAGACTGGCTAATTAAAACAAACCGAATACAAAGAAAGACATCAGATATACAGATTCGTCGATGACTGTTAATGCTAATGAATTCGATTATGAACAAAGTGCTTAGTGGTCACTGCACATTTCAAACATCAAAAACAATATTCGGATGTTCAAAATCTAACTCTGATGATATTGAACCATCGAATATCATTCAAAATAGTTTCTTTGAGTGAGTTGAGAATTGAGATGCAAAAGAGGTTGTTATACTTTGTACATTACCAAATGAAGAGTGCATTAGCATATTTATAGGCTTTACAGGATCACAATTTAAAGTAGCAATGTATCAATTACAATCAGTGATAACCAATTAAGGGAAATATGTAGAATATCCTAAATATATCTCTAACATCCCCTCAAACTCAAGCTGGTTTGAAGGAGGTCAACTTGAGTTTGGAGAAAAAATCCAGAAAACGTCCAAGTGGATGTGTCTTGATGAAGATATTGACAGTCTATTCAGCGGATGAAGTAGAGACAAGTCAAATAGTGCTACAAAGAACATGATATCAGATGAAATGATAGTCTATTTCAATGAACGATTGTTCCGCAATGATGATGCGCTCCCATGTTTTCTAGTAGCCATCAAAACCATAGTAACTCTAATGTCGTATTAGCAAGAGCTCGATATTTTGCTTATATGCTAGAACGAGTGACAATGATCTGTTTTTGCTATGCCATGAGATAAGTGAGGTGCCAAAATAAAATAAAAAAGTAGCCCACAGTAGAGCGACGATCTTGAGGGTCATCAGCCTAGTCATTATCATAATAAGTTGTCAACTCCAAGGTAGAATGAGTAGAAAAGTGAATGCCATGAAATAATGTACCCTTGACGTAGTGACGAATTCAGCCGACTGTAGTAAAATGAGTGGTACGGGGCGCACTTATGTACTAACTAACATGTGAATAGCATATGTGATGTCAGGTCGAGACTATCGACCAGCTGTCGATAAGGTGTAGGATTTGAAAGGGGAGTCTCATCTTTGTCATAAATTTGACATTGGTCTTAATATGATTTGTAGTGACCGTATTGTTAGTGGGTCTAAATTGAGAAATAACAGCGGTTGCATATTTGCTTATGAAAGATATTAACCAAAGGAATCCGAATTAACCTTCAAGCCTAAGAAGTAGCTGAGTCACCAAGATCTTTTATTTAAACTGTTGATTGAGATATTATTTGATTTTTTAAAAGCCAATGATCAATGCTAGTTATAACCATGGCGTCCACATATAAAAGAAGTAGAATATACCTATGAAATATTTGCCGAACAAATAGAACCTGGTTATAAGGATTGGATTTGAAGCCAAGAGGTTCCATGGTTGAGCTAAACTTTGAATACCACGCACGAGGAGCCTATTTCCGGCCATATAATGCTCGACATAATCGACATATTTTGTTGGAAGAATGCTAGATGCCGAATGCTTATACAATATACAAGTTTTGTGGTGGATTGCCAAAGCGATTCAGTGTGCTAGGGAGAGAATCAGCTGACGTTGACGTCGCTACTTACGTGGCAGTTGTGCAGGCTACAAAGCTATCGTCGCACAGGAGGCTGTCGTCACTTGTTGATGAAATTTCAAGATTTAGCTCGTCTAAGAGAGATGAATCCGTTGGTGGTGTCTGCTTTTCGAAACGAGCAACGGAAGAGTTCCGAATAGCAACTGAAGTTGTGGACTTGGCGAAGAAACGGGAGCGACGCGTCCCGTGCGGTTGGCGTAGTGACAACCACCGTGGAGAAACATGGCCGGCATTATTATAAAACAAACTCGATGTGCTCTCATTAGGTAAAATGATGGCTCTGATAATTAAGATGAAAAAGAGAGTGATATTTTGTACATTACCAACATGAGCCTATTTGTAGGCTTTACATAATGACAATCTAAAGTAGTAAAATATCAATTACAATTAATCATCATCAATTAAGAGAAATATACAGGGTTTTCTAAATATATCTCTAACAAAGTGAAAAGATCATCTTCTTCACTCATGGACAACTCTTACACGAAACGAAAGCAATTGATAAGGGTTTTGACACTTGATCGATCGCTCTTCACCAATTTCCAAACTATAACTTATATGGGGCAACTATAATTTTTAAAAGAAGTGATTCTATGCGTCTCAAAGTCACACAATCAATTTCATTCACTCCCAAGCAGTAACTCTATTCATATTGTTTGTTGTTTATTTATCAGTTTATATATCGCTCTATTGCGAGGCCTGACTTAAATTTTTCATAGAGTTTGTTGAGTATTGAGTTGATTATATTTTCATCACAACATATCTTTTGTTTCAATTACATTCCATCAAAACTTAGAGAATTCCTCTCTACTCTTAGTCCTTGTATACGCGCGAGTTTAGGTACCCGAATTCTTTGTTTCTACTTCAGTAAAACCCTAGTTTGGTGAAGAAAAAACTGACAAAGGTTATTGATCAAGCCTCGTAATGTTCTTGATCTCATATAGACCCATCCTTGTGCAAGTGCCGAGTTCAGAATCCGCATCCTCAAATTTTTACCACTTTTCGAGGCGAAAAGAAAAGGTTAAACAATTGTACGCACCGAGTATACAGTTCCAAGTTAAAGAAGAGAGGAAAGAAACCCTAATTAGCTCGAGAGAATGCAAGAGAGGAACTCCGTTCATTCCCCCAAGACAATCCATCTAGCAGGAGAAATGATAAAAAATAATGAAGTTTTCATCTTGATTAGAGTGAAACGATTGAAGAGATGTTCATGCATGAGGATTAATGCCACATGATGCTGTACCACAATGTTTCACGCAAAGCACTCAAGAACGGTCTAGAGTCTCTGTACATAGATTTAGTTTTAAGTCTCTCTGTCTCAACGCAACTTCTTTAATCAGTCATTATCATATGTTATTGCAGTACATCATACATCATACATCTTGTTACAAGAAGCTTCGAATGGCTGCAATTAAGAATTTGCTGGACAGGTAGAGTACGCTAAGCAAAGTCATTGCCGTGGTCGGCTTCGCTGCGTCAGGTGCTTCTGGTTCACTGCAATTAAAATAGGTCGTGAGGATTTAGGTGAAGATTTTGTTCGAATTAAGTGTATTATTTTTCCCTGTAACAAGGTGATAGGGTGTACTATTGTCTGACCAGAACCTTTGACTAATCATTTCTCTGACTCAAGTTCATTTCGCTTTGCTGCCATTTGATGTAATGACTTTGGCCAAGTTTGATCAATAAAGAATTAGATGAGCAAAGTCCAACTCATTTTGTTTAGTTAGATAACTACCTCAACTGTTCTCTTCCTTCCATGAAGTGATGAGTTGGGTTCTCAATCAATGTCGCGCAAGTTAGAGATCAACATATTTAAACTGGTTTGGATGAGTGTCATATGTTTATTGAAAGTTAATTTTCGAAAGATAGAATCAATTTTCTATCTCGTGGATTCAAATGTATAAAGACTAACGTTCCATGAAAACATGTATAAAGATTAATGTTCCTCGATTGCTGCGATAAAATCCTTCACAAACCATTTGTGTTCTCATTTTCCCTGTACCTAATCGTCATCACACCAGAAACTACTGTGAATATGTGTGCTTCGGCCACTGGTGTTGTGCAGGTGCAGTCAAGAAAGAAAGCGGAGATGTTTTGAGTTCGTACAGATGGTTTCTCCTGTACCACAGAGAAAGTTACTGAATCTTCGTTGGCTTTTACTCACCCTAATACGCAGCAATAGATGTTTATGTGGAAAGCTACCCCACAAACTGTTCTGTTGCTGAAAAAGCTGGGGCCAGAACTCATTGAAGAAGCTAAAGTGGTAGATATTTCCTTGACATAACATAATAATACAGCTTCACTGTTTGAGAAATGCTGTCCCAGATTTGCCAGCACTGGTTATACTCTTCTGGGCTAGGACCAAGGATCAAGCATGTTAATTAACATTTCTCTTAGCATCTGCATGGGCATCATCTTCATTCACATGCACATAAATCTGTGTGTGGAAGCAGATTTGTTGTGTCGGCAATTTTTTTTTTTTATCATTTTAACTCACTCTTTGGAAGGGGTATGATGATTATAGAAAGGATTTGAGGCAGGTCATTCAAGGGAATAATACAGTTGATGGGGTTTAATATAAGTCTTAGAATGCATGTGCGCTATGAAATTTGTAAGAATAATTGCGGCCCACATGATATTATTAATTAGTTCTTTAAAAATTATTTAAATGCTAAAAAAACTTATTGGCTATGTGAAGGTGCAACTCTTGTGAAAATATGCAACTCTTATAAAAATTTTTGTGCTTTAATGGAGGGCACCTATTGAAGGTACTTATTGAAAGCATCTATTGATAGCCTATCTATAAAGAGTTTGGTCCTCTTTCCACCACACATAACAAAGTTGTATTCTATCCTTCATCTGATAAATACATTAAGACTAATGTGGGTTAAGGGAGACAAATCAGATTTCTTCATTTCTCCTATTTCTGCAACAATCATTTTCTCAAAGTTATTGCTATGGGCAAGATATGTCTTCATCCCTCTTGTTGAAAAAAAAAAAAAATCATCAAGATCTAAGATTCTTTAATTTAGAAATTCCGCATAAATAATTATATTATTGCTAAAAAAATCTTCCAAAATGGTAAAGCCATGCTTGGCAAAATACTCGATGTCCTAAAGAGGTTGTTGTCGATCGGGTTTCTAATCCACACCTTTCAAAGATAGAAAGCTATGAACACGATCGGCTTATAACAAAGGTGAGTCAGTGAATTCATTCTCCAAAAGATAAAGAGGAGGGAGAAAGGATATTAAATTTTTGGTCATAACTTGGGCAACATGTCTAGTACATGTTCCTCCTGCTGACAAGAGTCTATTTATCTTAGTCGAGACTTCTGAGCACTAATACATATGGTAAACGTTATGTAGAAACATGAAGCAGCCTTCATATCAGAATGGAACAGGAAATTTTTGTGCTTCTCAACAGGAAAAAAATGGAACAGGAAACTTGATATGCAGTGAACTGATTTCATTGTTCCGTTAATTACAAATAAAACCTTGTCATATAGGTGCAAGGTGATGGAGTCATTGTAGCCACACCCACAGGAAGTACAGCTTATTCAACTGCTGCAGGAGGTTCATGGTAATTTTCGTTTTGAGTTCGCCTAGGACATCCCTTGTGTATTTGCGGATGTTGTACGCATAAGGAATAGAGCTTAAACCTCAATAAGTGGTCCTTTATTTGCAGATTTGATACTGCCGGAAATACATTCATCTGCGTGCACATCCATGTACTCGTTTCATGCTGCCGTGTTCTGTATCTACTGCATTGGCGTGATTACGCTCTTCAGCTCATCGGGCCTTACTTCAGTTCTTAAGTTCCGGCAAAATGGATGTGTTTGGGTGTGACGAATTGGGGAAATGCCTGGCAAAACTGGACCCCCGGAAGAATGGTTAATTTGTTGACTTTGGCATGTTAGAGGGCTGTATGTTCGAGAAGATTTGGAAGTTTCTTTCCAATAGGTCTTGTCGTGGTATCATCTTGAGGAATTCTCCATCATAGAAGTAGCTCTTTACATGAGCATTTTCTAAGTAGCTCTCTACATGCATAATTATATCACAAAATGGAGCATTTTTTCCAAGTATTTATAAAGTTTTGGTGAACAAACGGATTCTGGAGATGCACGAAGCAATGCATGGGTTTCTTTTGATAACGAGAAGGCAGCAGCTCTTGAGAGGAGACTCTGGTCGGATATCTATGAGCCAGCATCCGCCCCCGACGGTCAACGAGTGTGACCGGACCGGCGACTGGTTCCGTAGCTTAACAGATGCTTGAATTGGAATGAGAGGCATGATCAAAGCTCCTTGAGCTTTTGGAAAGCAAGGAGAAAGTTACCACATTTAAGACCCATTGAGCCTGGTTAATGTACATATCTGTCTGTGCAGGATATAAGTTGAACAAATCATACAAGATCCCACTTACCAAAGCTACGTACAATTTATTTACACCATGTAGGCTGCCCATTGACTTGAGGTGCCATTTTCTTTTCCTCATTTCCTTCTTCTTCTTTTTTATATGGGAATTAAATTATTGTATAGAACAAGTTTCTTTTGCGAGAACGAAGATCTAACATGTTGGCTTCTTCTAGCCGGGATATCAGAGCATTTCATTTCATTTTCTCGTACTCTCCTAACTCCAGTAGTCCCTGGAAAGCTGCTGTGGTTATCATTACAATTCGATTTCATTTCTCAATTTACTAGACTTGCTTTGTGAGGGCGTTCTTATTCTCCGGAAAGCGAAACATTTTCTATATATCTAATCCAGCTAAGAAATACTCTTAAAGTGCACTTGCTAACACGACTCTAACAAGATAATATTTCATATATCAATTACATGTCTTTGAACTATTTTTTTGAGATTGTCGCAACGGTGACCAAGAGTACGTTCATGGGATTGGGGAATCAAAATGGGTTATCCCACAAATTGTCACTCACAACGGTGGCCCTTGCATTGCGTCACAAACCTTCGGAAACTCATTGACGGTTTTACTTAACACGCTAGACGGTAATGCTGGCATCTCTTTCCCTCCATCCTCTGCTAGGCCTAAACGCCCTCAAATCGTAATCAAAGTGTATGCTCCTACAAAAATTCCCACGATAAGTGAACTCACTAGCTTAGGAAACATGTTCTTCCCTTATATTTCTCCAAGAATTTCGATCTACGAAGTAGTCATTGAGCTTGAGATTAAAAGTCAAACATCGATCGAACCCACATGAAATTCGATGCCACTACTCATATGATACATTCAAATTGTTTCCAAAACTTTAGGAAAACTTACAAACTATCTACCCCACGTCACCCAACCTCACTTCCAAAAACGTAGTACTACAAAACCTCAACGTCCGACGTAGATGGAAGCTCGAGTTTTTCCCTTCTTAGTAGACCAGGTAAGTTCCAAATTTCAGCGGGAAACGAGCAGTCGTATCTAAGGGGAAAAGAAGAAAAAACAAAGATAAGAGACTGTAGACAAGTGCAAATACAATCACAACATAAAACAAAGACCAGGGTGCATTTCATTGCACCTCATGGTTACAAATCATTACAAACCGATAGCGCACACACTTCAGAGTTCAAAAACAAATTGCATTTACATCTCCTCCACACAAGCAGCAGTTGAGAGAAAGAAAATGCCACAGTTGTTGCGTAACCCTTAAAAAAGAGAGAGAATTTCTAATAATTCACAATAGAAATATCTCTTCATACATCGTTACGTGGCCTTCACAGCTTGGAACCTAGGCTCTTTGGGGAGGAACTTCTGCTCAGCGTAGACAGACATGTAATCCCCAAACACAAACTTGGGGTAAGCACGGGCTTGCTCCACCAGCTGCGGCGCAGGGGCGATGGTGGCAGCGAGGGATGGGTTGTAGAATGAGGCGATGGAGCGCCGGTTGCCGCCCGGGGTGGCGAGGATGCGGTGCCAGACGCTCTTGTACTTGCCGTTGCTCAGGACCTCGATCTGGTCCCCAGTGTTGATGACGATGGTGTTGGGGAGCGGCTGCACATCGACCCACTCACCTCCCTTGAGAATCTGGAGGCCCCCGACATTGTCGTCTTGGAAGAGTAGGATCACGCCGCCCGCATCAGTGTGGGCTCGGAGACCGCTGACCTGCTCGGGTTGCGGGCAGGGTGGGTAGTGGCTCACTTTAGTCCCGAAGAACGCCTTGTTGTTGTCGTCGTCGTCGTTGCCACTGTTGTTGTTGCCGCAGTTGAAGGCACTTTTGATATAGCCATTTGGCAAGCCCAAATTCTCGTCCATGACTTCCATGACCTTCTCGGCGAGCTTCTTCACTTCTGCGCGGTACTCCGCCATGGTTTCCCTGTTAAGTTACTCATGCAAATTATTAACACATCCTTTTATAAAAAAAAGGTGTAGTCATTTAGTGAACGTACTTATATATGGTTGCACTTAATTAACCTAACAAGAACATTGAAAGTGAGAAACTTTTCTGCAAAAATTAAACTTCTAATGTAGCAGTTTACAAATGTGGTCGAGTTTAATTCTTTAAATATCCACAAGAAAGAAAAATATTACTCTCTTTGGATTAAACTGACCCGCGAGAGAATGCATATATGTAATATAGGAATAAGGCATATTATTATATAATATGAAATTAGTAAAAACTGTTGGTGACATTTCGCATTTCTCTTTTTGACATTACAAATATATTCCGACCTCGTAACTTTTGCGATAGAAGGATTACTTACTCCTTACATACATAGAGAGAGAGAGAGAGAGAGAGAGAGAGGAAAATTACTTGAAACCGGGAGTGTTGTTAGGCCATTCATTGTCATCAAGGAGAGTGATAACATCTTCCCAATCCACGTTCTCTACCTTTTCACCGTTGCTCTCATTCAACAGCTTCACAGGGGTTGACTTGTTGAAGTTCTCTTCTCTCTCCAACTTGAAGAACTCATTGCACACTCTCTTCACTCTCTCCAGCAGCTCCTCTGGGATCCCATGGTTCCCCAGCTGCATTCGTCATTACATAATCATAAATTCACACGACCATAATAATTAGCTATTGATATTTTTTAGTGTAAAGTAATGCATGTCTTTTATGGGACTCATCGGATCACATGGGTTCCACGTGAAGTTAGCCAATCACGTTTTAGTATTGACATGCGTTAAGCATACACGTACTCAAAACGATGCATCTCACAACTCTTTTCACGTATAAAGCCACCTAGTACATCATGATAGTATCGTCTTATTGGAAATTTTGTCTACTGATCATGCCATGTCATAATTCGTTTCTTGACTGTACTGTTGACAAATTACCATTTGAACATCTTTCTAAATTTCATGGATTTAGAGAGGGGAAGAATTTACCCTATTGGATAATTCTTCTGTTGGAACTGGGAATGAAAGAATAATGATAAAGATGTAAAAGCTTGGAAAAGTGAACAAAACATTTTCTTCAATGATTGAGAAACCATTGTATCACAATTCAAACACTCAACGGTTCCTAAATTACCAAGATCCGGGTGAACACTCTCCGAACTCGAGCCAAAAAGATATACTGGCGCACGCATACAGACACACAAAAAGAAAATCAAACTCAAGACTTTCCTTCCCTCAACCAAAGTCTCAAGTGAAGATGAATACAGGATGGAATGTGGTACCTGGAAGAAACCCCATTCTTCACAGCCATTGGCAATCTGAGCCATTGTCTTGGCCCTCTCCTCGCCGCTGAGCTTCGAGAAGTCGATCACTGGAATCGCCATTTGATGTGTAAGTACTTCTTGAAGTCTATATGTGAATGAAAACAAGTAGCAGAGAACTCTGAGAGGACTACTCAAGCTACTTGCTATCTGATGGAGAAATGAAGCTTGTTTCTGATGCTGCAAACAGAGATGTGCAGGTCTCTATTTATATTGCCCTCCCGCCCTCTTGGATCGATCTGAAGTGTCAACTCTACACAATATTTGTTTCTTCTTTTTTATTTTACAAATATAAAAATCCTTAGTCAAAGGGCAGCCGTTGGATCAGGGCTAAGTTGTGGGACGGCGACCCTTTATTTTAATGCCCCGAAAAGTCAATGCTTGCAAGACGGGGTCTTAAAAAACTGGTAACCCACAACACAAGCATTCATCTTCAGTTGGTGATGGATCTCGTTTTCCTAATTTTTACTTAGTTTCTATTTTTCAATTCAACGATATTACCTATGCCATGCTGCCACCTGGGACACTTTAGCCTTTTTTTTTTATATTTCCATTTTCTACTTTTCGATGTAGCTTTGTCTTCACCAGATAAACCTAAACGGAGGGTATGCTTGTCATGCAAACAGTTTTGTATTCCAATGGAGATAACTCCTAACTCAAGCGCCTTATATAGTTAAACCCTTCAAGGAAACTTTGATCTAGAGGGCTCTAATGGTTCAATGATTAACAACAGAAGTGTGTTCAAAACAGCTAAGACCCACTAATTTTAACATTGTCTTTAAGTACTAGATCGAGATTAACATCAAAGGAATCAATTAATCGAACTTTTATTGCTTTCAACAATACATGCCTTAGCTAACACTTTATATAGCCTTGATCCAATGATTATTACATGACTCTCATAACAATGGATCGAGTGGGGGCTGGCGAGGCTCATCACCCATCTAGCCGATTGGTGTTTCGGTGCAATTCTCATGCAATATGTGCCATAATCTATCAAATTTCATTAAAAATTTCTATATCTAATCCCCTCGGAGCTAAGTATTGCAATTTTTCCTTATCTTGCCCTCTTCAAATTAGGTTTGTAATTTTTAATCTAATCGGAACATGGCAAAAGTTTGTTAAATAGCTGCTGCTTCTATTAAACTACACTGGCTATGATTAAACTCAAGCACACACCCAATTGGCAATCAGATCTTTCACTTTATTATTCTTTGGTATGAATTTGATGTGGTTGTGTGTTGTGTTAGTTGCAATTCAAACCTCTGCCGACTACCATTCATCAAGCTGACGTGGCAACATCTGGTAGCCCCCCAACCCAAGCCTTTGACTAAGAGTGATCGATCGGGCAGGCTTTTCCGGGAGAGGTGTGGTACGTGCTGCGGATTACTAAACGGGAATAACTGATTTGTAGGCATGATTCGATGGCTGAAGCATGGCCATGGTTGGTGACTTCAATAGAAAGGGACATCACCAATTATAATCTTGTCAATTACTTTGTCAATTCCCCATTTTTTTTAAAGAAACTATGACGAGGAAGTTGACTTTATGTTACATATACTAATCTTTAAGTCATGTAAGATGTACGTCGAAGCTAGAATAAGTAGTTCAAATATGCTAGTCTTAGCGCTTGATAATATGAGAATTGACCGCGTATTCAGTGTCTAATCTACTAGTACATATATGTCTCTACGTCATTAAGCTAATTCTATGAGTTTGTTATTTTATTCTTAGCTGTCGGTGTCTATTGACCTCATAAAGAATTGAGATCGTGTCATGTCATAGGCTTATGACACTCCGTCGGTCCTATTATAACCAGATTGATGTTAGGAGGCATCGGAGAATTTGCGTAAGGGGAAATTGAATCCATGGCCATGCTTGTCACCATGTCATATTTGGCTGATTCGATAACCCATTGTTATTTCATATTGATATGAACGAATAGTAGATTTTTTTTAAATTGAGAAAAAGAATAATATGTTTCTCTGATAGTAGGGAATGACCTGTAACACCATTTGCCTTCCTGGATGTCTTTTGGGCATACTTGACTGAATAATTATTCCCCTTTTGATTTGATTCTGATTACTGTCCGAAATTTGGGGCACAGCTCGAGGGACCAGATGGTTATGGCCTTGTATGACCAAGGAATGCCTTGCTGTACTTGTGGCACTTCCACCGCCATTGTCCCCATAATTTTGTCAGGCAAATCCTTCTATATCCTCAAGGGTTTCTTTTTCTCTGTTTATTTTTTACAAGTAAAAAAAATAAAAATAAAATCAATTACATGATTGCCAATCCGTTGACTAAAGACTAATCTAACTCTCTAGATTATTTGGTGTTTAGAAATTTATAATCCCTAATTAACGTTCCAATCAATTGTGGTAACTTTTGGGCACAATCAACCAAAGTAATTGGACTATCAATGAGATGATGTATATGTTATTTTAGCATAACCCTGAAAGCTAGAGTTTCATAATTTTTTGCATATAGAGCCAAAAAGATTTTTACATGTCACATTCAGATAATAAATAATTATTTTCCACATTCTCTCTCATAAAAACTTTAAGGCAGCATCAATTCGATAATCCATGTCTGATACTTTTTTTCCCTCGACAGCCATTGACGTTTTATGAAACTTAATAGATGACAGTGATGTTAATAATGATGTTAACCATTATTAAGCTCGCTAACTAACTGCCATCTACATCATTATTGTGGTCAGAACCCTACTTTAGTATTAAAGCAACCGCTTAGTTAATCTCCATTGAAAATATTATAATCACTAATTATTTTAATCCACTCTCGAATTGGAAAAGATAACTTTTACACACGCGATCTCAAGATTTGACTATGCGTGCAATTGGAATTCATTCATACACTAATTGAATCTCAAATGAACCCACGGTTAGATCTTAACACCGGCGGTGGGCAAAATAGAAATGTCAAAAGTTCAAATCAATAACTTAAGAGTTCAATAAGCGGTTTGGACGCGGACCGAAAGCCGGCCATCAGGAGTATTCAAGGATCAGTTACATGAAGAGCTGTAGCCACAAGGAAAAGTCAACTTTTTCATTTAAAATAAAAAAAAACAGGTCCAATGGTCAGATGTCAACGCAACTTGCCAGCGAAAAATAAGTGTTTTTTTTTGGAAATAAAAAAAAATATTTAAGTGTTGAACTGGCCCCAAAATTAGAATATATACACACGAGATCTCATTAGTTTGCATATACTCGTACACATGGAGGATTTCTATTCATGTAATGTTAGGTCGATGGAAGAGAAGGAAAATGTGTGTAGCCACCGATTCAACAGATTGGCTAATGAAAACACACGGAGAATACCAAAAAAGTGAATCACAAGTGTTTGGTTTCTCTCATCTTCAACTTTCCAAGAAAGTCAAGAGTAGTTCAAAAGGAAATCACAAGTGTTTGGTTTCTCTTATGACTTTCGTGAATTTGTGGATATTATCTGGGGGCAACTACGATTCTTTAAAGAGTGATTCTATAAATCTCAAAGTCACAGAACCAATTTCATCCAATCCTGAATTTATCAACAAAAACTCTATTCATATTGCATTCGGGCCGTTTGTTGTTTATGTTCCTGTGACATCCTGGATTAATTCACTGATGTATCGTCCGCTTTGACCCATCCCATACCATGCCTCATTGTTTTGTCCTTTACAAGTGGGCACATTCCTAGCAAGTCATCCATCTCGAGAGTGCTCCCACCTAAGCACATTTAAATTTGGGGTTCCAAAGCTAAGCATTTTCGTTACGTCAAAAGGCGTCTTCATGAGTCAATTCCAATTTTCATATATAAATCTGATAATCACTCTATCTCTGTTCAGTGTATAGTTTGGTTCACTCCTACCCTCTTTGCCATCCGAGAAGTGTGCCAGGAGTCGCTCCTTGTCTAGTCCTTTAGCATCAGCAACTACTCCTTGCCCTCATCCGATCGGGTCATTACAAGTCCACTAACTTCTGCATGATTTGCCCTGAATTGCACACCTATTAGAGGGGGTCCCACTCTAATACTATATTGTGATATCTTGGATTGACTCATCGACGTATTGTCCGGTTTGGCCAGTCCCATATCGAGACTCAAAATTTTGTCATTTGGCGTACATGTGGGCACCTTCCCAAGAGGTCACCCATCCGGGGAGTGCTCCCACACCTAAGCACGCTTAGCTTTGGAGTTCCAAAGCTAAGCATTGCCGTTACGTCAAAAGATGCATCCGTGAGTTGATTTTAGTTTCATATATACATCTCAGAATCGCTCTCTCCCTGTTTGATGCACAGTTTTGTTCATTCTTATCCCCTTTGCCATCTTAGAAGCGTGCCAAGAGCCACTCCTTGTCCAAGCCTTCTGGCTCTAGCAATCACTCTCCGCCCTCGTCAGACTGGGTCGTTACATTTTCAGCTTATCTATCGCTACATTACTAGGCCCAACTTAAACTTTTCATAGAGTTTGTTGAGTATGAATTGATCATATTCTCATCACAAGATACCTTTTGTCTCAATTACAGTCCACCAAAACTTATAGAATTCCTCTCTACTCTTACTCCTTGTATACGTGTGAGCTTAGGTACCTGAATTCTTTGTTTCCACTTCAGTAAAACCCTAGTTTGGTGAAGAAAAACTGACAAAAATTATCGATCACAATAAACTGCAATGTTCTTGATCTTATATAGATCCATCGTTGTGCAAGTGCGGAGTTCAAAACCTGTATCCCTGAAGTTTCACCAACTATGGAGGCAAAAAGGAAAGGGAAAGATAATTGTACGTACCGAGTATACAGTTACAAGTGAAAAAAGAGAGGAAAGAAACCCTAATTAGCTCGAGAGAATGCAAGAGAGGAACTCCATTCATTCCCCCAAGACTATCCATCTAGCAGGAGAAATGACAAAAAATAAAGAAGTTCTCGTCTTGAAACGCGCGACACGATTGAAGAGATGTTCATGCATGAGGATTAATGCCACATGATGCTGAACTTCAATGTTTCACGCAAAGCACTCTAAAACGGTCTAGAGTCTCTGTACAGAGATTTGGTTTTAGATCTCTCTGTCTCGACGCAACTTTTTTAATCAGTCATTATCATATGTTATTGCAGTACATCATACATCTGGTTACAAGAAGCTTCGAATGGCTGCAATTAAGAATTTGCTGGACAGGTAGAGTACGCTAAGCAAAGTCATTGCCGTGGTCGGCTTCGCTGCGTCAGGTACTTCTGGTTCACTGCAATTAAAATAGGTCGTGAGGATTTAGGTTTGTGATCCTCCATGAATAAAGTACTTTGTTCTTGTCTACTTTCGTCAAGAACAAGGTGATGGGGGTGTATTATTGGGGAAAAGTGTCAAAAAAGTCCCAAACCTATTGCATTAGTGCCAATTCAGTCATAAACCTTTTATTGGTGCCAATTTAGTCCTAAACCTTTTGCATTTGTGTCAATTGATTCTTTTCGGCCAATTTTGACCGGAAATTGATGACGTGGACGCCGGCTGTTCGCCGGCACTGACGTGAACATTTTTAATATATATATTTTAATAATTTTTTAGTTTTTTCTTTTCTTTTTCTTAAGGGGGCCGGCGACCCTCGCCGGCCAACCCCTGCTGGCCACAGGCAAGGGCCGGCGACTATCGCCAGCCCTAGGTGAGGGGGTCTTGGCCCTCGCCCAAATCTGGCGAGGGCCGTGACACCCTTGCTAGATTTGAGCCAGGCGAGGGTACCGTGGCCCTCGCGGGGTCTGGGCAAGGGTGCAACACCCTCGCCTGGCTAAGATTTGGGTGAGGGCTCACGGCCCTCGCCAACCACAGCGAGGGCTTGCGAGCCCTCGCCTAGCGGCCGACGAGGGCCGGGACCCCCTTGCCCAAGGCCGGTGACGGTCGCTAGCCCTCGCTTGTGGCCGGCCGCCTTAAAAAAAGAAAAAAGAAAAAAGAAAAAAGAAAAAAGAAAAAAGAAAAAAGAAAAAAGAAAAAAGAAAAAAGAAAAAAGAAAAAGTATTAAAAAATTATTTAAAATGTTCATATTAGTGCCGGCGTCCACGTCATCAATTTCCGACCAAAATCAGCCGGAATGACTCAATTGGCATAAATGCAAAAAGTTTAGGACTAAATTGGCACCAATAAAAAGTTTAGGACTGAATTGATACAAATGCAATAGGTTTATGACTTTTTTGACACTTTCCCTAGTATTATTGTCTGAAAAGAACCTTTAAGTAATCACTTCTCTGACTTGAAACACAAGTTAATTTGACTTTGGACAAGTTTGATAGGTCAAAAGCTCGTAATTAGTAAAGAATTAGATGAGCAAAAGTCCACTCATCTTGTTTAGTTAGATAACTACCTCAACCGTTCTCTTCCCCCCATAAACTGACGAGTTGGGGTTCTCCATTATTGCAACACAAAATAAATATTCATTGTCATTTACTCTTTCGCCTAAAAAAATAAGATCTCTGTTTTCGTGCACGGCCTGTCTAAAGCTTACATATTCAAACTGGTTTGGTTGGGTGTCATATGTTTATTCAAAGTTATTTTGTAAAGTAGAATCAATTTCCTATTCGTGAATTCAGATGTATAAAGATGAACGTTCCACTATAAACTTCCGTGAAAAAAATGAACTTTATACAGAATTTATATAGATATAAAGTACAAAATGAAAGGTGGTACTCTTGCGGCACTAGTTTTCCTCGATTGCTGCCATATCAAAATCTACTTTTTTGTTTTCGTTGTCCTTGTACCAAAATGAAAAGTGGTAGGCCCAGAAGTAGGGAAAAATTACCAATAAAGTCCTAAACTTATTGTACGGTTGCTAATTCAGTCATAAATCATTCAATTTTACCAATTTAGTCATAAATATTTGAATGGTTTGCCAATATAGTCATTCCGTCCAATTTTAGCCAGAAATTATTGACATGAACGCCAACTGTCCTATGTGACACGACCAGCGCTTCTATGGACAATTTTTGCAATTTTTTAATAATTTTTTTTTATCAATTTTCTTGTTTTTCTTTTTTCCCTTTGATTTCTTTCTTTTCCTTTTCCTTTGTTGGATTTCCGGTTGGCGGGGCCTTGTGATGGCTGGCAACACTCTTGCCAGCCACGGGCAAGGGCCTCCGTGCCCTTGCTGGCCAACAAGCGAGGGCACGCCTGGATTTAGGTGAGGGCCCACTGTCTTTGTCGGATCTTGGGGAGGTGCGGAGGCCCTCACCTATGGCCGACGACTCTCGCCAGCTAGAAATTCGAAGGAAAAAGAAAAGGAAAAAGTAAAGAAAGAAAAGAAAAGAAAAGAAAATTCAGATAATTAAAAAAATTGAAAAAATCGTCTACGTCATATCTAGCCATGTCACGTAAGATGACCGGCGTTGACTAGACCATCGCATCAACGATCAAGTCAAAACTGGCCGAAAGAGCTATATTGGTAAATCGTTAAAAGATTTAAAATTAAATTGGTTAGATTGAAAAGTTTATAACTGAATTGGCCATCGCTCGCTAGATTTAAGGTTTTTTTTTTTTTCTGGAATTATCCGACAGAAGAAGTCAAGTCTTACTTAACAATCTTCATCTAATGGCCTTCTTGCCACCTCACTGTTCTCATCATCCAAATTCTTGTTCAGATTCCTCACCTAAGCCAGCTGCTTCATCCACGTTGATTACCTGTTTAGTGTATTCGGAAATACACATATTAGGCTCAGGTCAACTCAACATTTCAGCACATGCACATATTCTTGCTTTCGAAACTCATTGACTCTAATGATGTGTCAATCTGCAGAAGCCATCGTTATTTGATTTGCCACTCCCGCATAGAACAGTTGTCATTATTCTTTGGCCCACATATAGTTAAGATGCTCAGTCAACTAATCATATATGTAGAACGAAACATAAACGGTTTGTGTTTTTGGCACCACCATGGTGGCGGCCAGGATTATATGAATGTATGGAAAGTTTTTAAATTCGGATAGCTTTGCAATGTGGTTGTCGTCAACAGAAATGCGATAGGCTGAGTAAGACAGACAGAATTCGAGGGTCATGACTGATTGATTTCTAACTTTTACTTCACATGCAGTCTCGAGCTGCTCCAAGCAAACCCGGATTGGCCCGAACAAGGAAAGTATATTAGGCCTAGCAGGCCGGCCCATTTGAGACCTTGCTCGAAATTGATCCCGTTTTTGGGCTATCGATTTTGGTTTTTTTTTTTTTGGGGGTCAAATATCTGTCTAGTTTGAATATATATGAGAATCCTATCATGGTAAGTAAAGGAGGACTTAATATGCAAACTAATCTAATTGTATGTTCTTTAACAATGGCAAGGGTTTTTACCCTTTCTTCCAATATGTTTGGAATAAATCTTTTAACTTTCTCGCCAAAAAAAGAAAAGATTACAACTCACATTGCGCAAAGATTTAGGTCTGGCATGCCCAACAGGGTAAGCTGAGGAGCAAGGACAATGCCTGTATGGTTCAAGTGCTTCGAGATGTAGCTACGGAGTAAGAAGCTTAGAACCATGTTAACCCCATCTAAACTGAAATCTCCCTCAGGGGCCTTACGAAAATTGTGAAAGTTCCATCAGGATCTTGAGCCTTTGTAGAGGACACTTCGAAAAGAACCTCCTAAATCTCATCGGCCATGGATGAGAGAATAATTTTTCTTTATCCAGGACCTTTTCTACAGTTGATTGCTTTAGATCAGAAGCCACACTGAGGTGAATTAAGCAAAAGAGCTCCATAAATTGATCAATGAAGGATGCCCAATCTCGTCGCTATTATCTATCTAGCTTCGCCATACCATTAATTTGTCGGTTGCATTTCTTCTACGTCACACAATTGCAGAAATTGGGAAGAAAAGAATGGATTTTCATCACCCTCTTGACTGTTCAAATCATGATTATTGGTTGCGAGGAATTTCTTCCCACGTTTCATTTCCAAACAACTCCTTTGACAGGGTACTTCATGTTCTTCACCTTCTTCCATTTCCGGACACCAGAACATGATGTTCTTCAGAATTTACTCATGTCGTAGTCAAGAGTCAGGCTCAAAAGCTTGAACTGACTGATGCCAATATATGTACATCCTTCCCGGCCAATAACAATGTATGTAATGCAATGGGACACCCTCTACGCATGTGTTTTACAGCTTAGAGTTAGATATTCTGTTAACCAATGGTGAACAGGATGACACTTCTATTTGAATCACAGATACAAATGGGAAATATATGACTAATTGCCATACCACAATGCAATTATGGAACCATACAAAATATAGCTGCCTTGATGACCTGTGTCACAGAGATTACTTCTCACCAGCTTCACTTTGGATCCGAGAACTTCACCCAGTGGCGCTTAAAAAAATCTCTGAAGCCATGCACACTCTCCTCATAATTAAACTGGGAAAGGGGAGAACAGCAAAATCAGGAAAACCGAAAAGCAAAGGGCGCAGAAAATTAATACTAGAGGTGAGCATGGTCCGGGTGGGCGGTTCTTGCCCTAGAATCGGAAACCGCCCACCAAGAACCGGTTCTGAAAAATTGAACCAGGAACCGCCCGTTGATTCCATGGACCCACCCGAGAACCGGACCGCCGGTCCGGTCCGGTTCCCGAGTGGGTCCATGGAACCAGTTCCTTGTATATCACATCTTGGTCACGAGCCAAGTTCATGCTGTTATATGTTTAATATTTCTGTCATTTATAGTTTAAACCATGGTATAATGCTTTGTTATAATTATAGAACTTAAAAAAAGCAAGTGAAAATAGGGTAACTCTTATTGCTGCTGAGTGAGACCATGATTCCGAACTTATAGCAGCATTTGCTTAGTTGATAAGGACTGTTATGCAAAGTTGCTTTCATGGATTAAAAGGAAAAACTTAAGTTCAATAGAGCAAATCCTCAGACAACAACCTAGAAATGTCATGCATCAGACCCACGTATTATTCCCAACTCAGGGCAAAGATAGAGATGGTACGAGGTATTGTCTCAGCAAGCAACGACCGACAAGGCCGGAGGGGACCGAGAGCGAGAATGAGAGATCGACGACGACAAGGCCATGATGTTGAGACTAGAGAGATTTATGAGCAATTCTGAGTGGGAGAAGACACGATTCTTATTTTTAGCCTTAGGGTTTTATTTTTAAAAAACTAAATATATATATATACTTATATAAATAATATATATACCGGTCCGGGTGGGTGGGTGGGCGGTTCCGCACCTAGAACCGAGAACCGGACTGGTACCCAACAGTTCCAAGAAATTGGAACTGAGAACCGGACCGGTCCCCTTAGGAACCACCGGTTCTTGGGCGGGCGGGCGGTTCTCGGTTCTTTTGCACACCCCTAATTAATACCACTGAGTGCATCTCTAGTTCCTAAGGATGCAGAAGACTACTAATATACCCTAGTAGCCTATATAGGTAGTACATGCCTGTGTTCCTAATGATTTCAAGTAAATTCTTCAAATGTTGTGATTGAAACCTAATTTAAGTAAGAAATATCTCAAACTCTGGTTGAAGTATAAAAGAGAGACTGCGACCTTAACTTTAAATAGACCATCATCTCAATGATGTTACACCTTGAGCAAGGTCGAAAATCAAACTTACAGATAGAAGCCATCAAGTCATGATGGAGTACCTTGACCAGCAATTCTTCCCCGATTAGTGGTCTGCTTCCATGAAAAACAACAATGAACCATGAAAAGCAGTTCCAGATTATCAGTGAAATATGCAAAAGCTCCATCTGCATCGCGTGATACCAGAACCAAAGATGATCTAACAGCAGCCTACAGCAACTACTTGGTTTAAGCCAGAACCACTCTGTTGATTACTGCCCATAACCCCCGTGTAGTTGTGCTTTTTAACTTTGTCATGCAGTAAGTTTCATCAAGATTGGGTCACTACATAACCAATCACCACAAGCAACCTCTAAAAGATCAGAAAAGGTATAAAAGACCATCCGAGTTGTAATGACGCAGTAATCCAAGGGTGCATAAGTAATCCCAAAATGATCGCCAGTCACCAATACTTCTGAAAACTTGAAGTCGTCAACACAAATTTTTCAGGTAGATGATGACGATGCTCATTAAGTTGTCTAACTTTGCAATATCAGGGAAGGTGAAGCATTGAAAATCCTGACGTAGAATGGTGGGCATAAAACAGTAAGAACTACATAGAAGAATGACATACTACTCTATGTGGGAAAGGACAACTCCACATTACCTGTTAAGGGCTATGTTAATATCTCAGTATATTAATACTCCTTCCTTTCCTGCAGTACCCAAAAACCCAGGGAATTTCAGGTGCTCCACCTGAAAAAGTGTGAACGTAACTTTCACTAGTTACAGTTAAAACCATGGAAAAAAGAACTCTGATGAAAACAAGGCAATGTTGTACTCATCGTGAATGCAACAACCACAAGATGGACATTCACAAGAAGTCCATGGAAAAGTAAAACAAATTAAGCATATACCAGACCTATAGTCATATATGCACACTAAATTAAGATAAGCACCTGAAAATGCAGAAGTCTAAATATAAAAATCCAGAGGCCTGTCATTCCCCCCTCCCCTCCTCTCTTCATCATGTTCTTCACCAATGCTACCAGACTTATCACTCCACTCCTAAGGCCGTTATTCCATATTTCTGAAGATTGGTGGAACCATTAATCTCCAATGATTATCCAAGTGCTCCAAAAGGCTCCCTCAAAATTCGCACCCAGGGGCATGTTGAGGAGGCAACTCTCAGTGGTACAGTACAGATGCAGATACAAAAGGAACAGATGCAGCTCATGAGACGAATACATTGGTTTGACATGAATAAATGTCACCTATTGCCCAATCTAAGATTCTTAGTAGATCCTTCATCTCATCTTCCTGCACATGAGAAAAATTTCCCACAGTAAACTTTCTCAATGTCCCATTGGCCTCAATCAAACTATGGCCCGGTTCTTTCTTCAGTCCACTGACTTTCAATAACTTCCTTGCTTCGGCAGCATCACCCCATGCCCTACCTGAAGCATACACGTTTGACAACAGTACATATGGTGAGGTTGACAGAGGCTGGAGTTTCAAAAGCCTTTTTGCTAGACGTTCCACAATATCAACATTCCCATGCAGCCGGCATGCAGAAAGCAAGCTTCCAGATATAACTGGATCATGCCCAAAATCATATTTGCTAATTAGCTCTTCCGCCTCGTATAATCTCCCGGCCCGTCCCAACATGTCAATGAGGCAAGAGAAATGTTCTAAATCAGGGGAAACCCCATATTGCTCTATCATAATGTTAAAGTAAGTTAACCCTTTGTCCACTAGACCAGCATGGTTGCAACCTATCAAGAGTCCTACAAATGTGATAGAATCCGGCCTTACTCCCATTGCAAGCATCTGCTCAAAAATTTCAATGGCTCTCTCTCCAAGCCCGTGATTTCCATATACAGCAATCATGGTATTCCATGAAACAAGATTCCGGGAGAGCATCCTCCAAAATACCCTACATGCATATCCCAGGGAACCACATTTAGCGTACAGATTGACAAGGGCATTACCAACTCCAACATCCCATGACTTCTTTGTTCTAACCAGATGAGCATGAATCTGTTTGCCATGATGAAGTGAAGCAAGCTCCGCACAAGCTGCAATCACGCTGGTGTAACTGAAGTCGTCAGGCAGTACAGTGCACTCAACTTTCAGCTGCTTGAAAATTCTCAAACTCTTTGAATAATCAAGGCACTGATTACAAGCAGTCATTAATGCGTTCCAGGAAATGGGGTCTTTATTTTCGATCCCTCTAAAAGCCCTCTCCACCGAATCAAATAAATTGAACTTGGAATACATTGTCATTATCAAATTGCCAACGAAAGCACAGGAGTCAAGTTTAAGCTTGATTGCTAGACAATGATAAGCCATTCCCTTCTGTAGATTTTGTGACTCAAGGGGAATCCCTGATAACACAACAAATGTGAACCTGTCCGGCAGAAGACCATGTTGATGCATATGCTTAAAGACTTCAAATCCCTTTCCGGTCTGATGATTTTCTACAAAACCAGCAATTAACGTATTATAAGTAACGGTATTCGGTTCGGCAACACAATCATACACCGACTCGGCATCATCACAACGACCCAGTTTCATATACAACGAAATCAGAGAGTTGGCAACGAAAGAAACGGGTGTGTAACCGGACTTCAGCGAATGGGCATGAATTTGCTGGCCTTGCAGCAATGCCTCAAGCGAGGCGCATGAGCTGATGGCACTAGCGTAGACATACTCATTTGGGGCAACAACCATTTGAGAGAACAGTCCAAGCGCCATCCGATGGTCCCCAGCCTGGCTGCAGCCAGAGATCATGGCGGAATAAGAGACCAGGCTTCTGTGGGACATTCCATCGAACACTCGACGTGCGAGCGAGACGTCGCCGCACTTCGCATACATGTTGAGGACGTGGTTGGAGATTATGGTATCGGAGTGCATGCCTGATGTGACGGCAAGAGCGTGAAGAGATATCCCGCGGCGATAGGCTTTGATCTTGGAGCATTGGTGCAAGAGTGAGCCAATGCCTCCTACGTTCATGTGTTTTGAAATGGCGGGAATTATTGGAGTCGGAGGCGTGGATGGAGTCGGAGGCGTTTGTTTAGAGCAGCTCATCTTTTGGATCAATAGGCACAATCGGGCCTAGCCGCCGGCCCGTTAATCACAAGGCCCGTGATCCAATCTAATCGTTTGTTCACCAAATCCAGCTTTATTTATTGAAAACATTTTTAATTTTTTTTGAAAAATATTTTCTGAATATTTAAGGTTAATTATATTACTGTTTATTTTGGTCAAACTGATAAATGCAGTAGGAATTAAAAAAAATTCGCTTTCTTTTCAAACAATATAAGTTAGAGCTGAAATATGATGTTTTCGGTACTTTCCATGACTAGCTTTTGCAACTTAATGTTTTACCACTTGGTTCTTTGGAGATTTCAATAAGAGTTGAGAATTTACTTCAATTCAGTGGCTATTATGGATTAATAAAATATTCGACAAACAAGTCAAACTTTTGACCTTTCTTCTTCTGTTTTTTCAAAGTATTTATAGATAAAATCAATCTGAAAAAATGACAAACATGTTTTGTAAATTACCCACATAGTTTTGTAATTAGAGAAAAATGGGACATTCAAATACTTGTATCATGCCATTGGTAAGTTGACGGAGTTACCAATGACATTTAAAGAAAGGACTTAGATTATCAAAGATAATTAGATTACTTGATTGTAAAAAAAAAAAAAAAATACTAACAAGTCAGTCAACCATTGGCTTCCGAAGGACAACTTCCATAAGATCCACATCCACGTAAAAGTTCAGTGGGAGAGAGGTCCCCATTGAGTGTTGAATTGGATCATTCGTAGATTCCCCTCCTTTTTTTTTTTCTTAAAAAGTTGTAATATTCAAAGATGACAACGAACTTCGACGGCAATCCCAAAGTACAGACAAAATGCTAAAGGTTGCCTCAGGACAAGAAAGTCAAACATGCAACATACTTTAACCCTAAAAATCTTGCACCTTTGACCAACCCACACCAGTTGTTTTGGAGAGAGTACACTATTCTATTTCTATTAGACTTCACTTCCCTAGATTACATGCTTGAAAAGTCATGGGGTTGGGAGGCCTAGGTTGTAATTTGTTGAAAATTGACCCATTTGTTCGAGCTACGTCTATCATCAACATCCTCGCTTACTTTTCATTTGGACTTAATCGGGTCATTCGTTCGATCACATTTGGAGACCAATTCATAACAACCGGTCGCGGATCTTTCGTCATCCGAAAAACGTCGACATATTTTTTATATTTAAATATGTTGATCTGAACTCGTTCTACTCGATTAAGCCAATGACACTTTAAGACTCAATGAGACATCCATACTAAATTCACGAATTAAACAATTTCTTATAGTTCATGTAGTGTGATTAATTTTGTCCATCACATCAACAGTATATACTCAATGTCTCTTTTTCCCACAGGGATGTGTGTATATATTAACGGCTGTCTCTGATGAAGTTCTGATAGCGCCCAGAAACTGACCACAAGCTTCTGAGTTCATATTGCCAGCACTGGAGGGGGGGAAGAGCTCTATCTGCGTTCTCCGAAATGGATTCTGGCGAAAAGCGTCTCAACGAGCTTGGATACAAGCAAGAACTCAGAAGAGAGATGGTTCTGAGCATCAACAAATCCCCTCCTTTTCTTCTTTGAATGTTCATTTCCATTAGTTGAGCTTCATATTCATATGATGCGAGATACATGTAAAGTTACTGAACCGCACGTGTATATGCTGATGGATTTTTTTTTCTTTTTTATATTGCAGACAATGTTCAAGACACTTGCACTGACGTTCTCGAGCATGGCGGTGTTCACGGGGACGCCGCTGTACGGGGTGAGCCTGCTATATGCAGGACCGGCGAGCTTAATATGGGGTTGGGTCGTGGTCACGTTCTTCACTTGGTTTGTGGGGCTTGCCATGGCTGAGATCTGCTCCTCCTTCCCTGTATGTTCAATTCTCTTTTGGCCTTTCACTTTTCTTATAGAAATTATCAGATAATCATGAACTCCACTTTGCCAAGCAAGCTAATTCAATCGGGAATATTAGTGAATTATGCTTGATTGATATTTACAGACTGTACTCGATTGATTCTATTATAGTTCATGAATTTGCTGGCTGAGTGAACTATGCTAATGGTCAGTGCTATAATTGAACAGACCACTGGTTCACTTTATTTCTGGGCGGCCCATTTGGCCGGACCGAGGTGGGGACCATTTGCATCGTGGTGCTGCGCATGGCTCGAAACCATCGGTCTAGTTTCGGGGATAGGCGCTCAGGTATTTGAGTGATGACTTTTCTCATACCTTAGTTCTTGCAAGATATAACCGTTCGCATTATAGTTCAATCCATGTAATTTGATTCACATTACTAAATTGTGTTTTCATGAAAGGATGGCTTTTTTATTTTGCTAGGCATACTCAGGAGCGCAGGCACTACAGATGATCATTTTGTTGTCGACTGGAACAAACAAAGGAGGAGGCTACTTTGCTTCTAGAAGTGTATTCCTGAGCATATACATTGGCTTCGCCTTAGTATGGGCTGTTCTCAACACTTTTGCACTCAAAGTCGTTGCTTATCTGGGCATCATTTCAATATGGTGGCAGGCGAGAATTCCTCTGTTCAATGTTTACAATTTTCTATATGAATTGGAAACTGGGAACTGATCGTTTTGAAATGAAAGGCCATTCACAGGGCTATATGTCGTCACAAATTTTTTGCAGGTTTTGGGTGGTCTGGTAGTGATTATAGGGCTTCCTCTGGTGGCGAGGCCGACGCAATCAGCTTCCTATGTCTTCACTCACTTTGAATTGTCGCCGGAATCGACCGGCGTGAGCAGCAAACCGTACGCGGTGATTTTATCTGTGCTTCTCAGCAACTACTGTCTTTATGGCTATGACACAGCTGCTCATCTCACTGAGGAAACCAAAGGAGCTGATAGAACTGGCCCTACTGCCATTCTTTCTAGCATCGGCATCATCACGGTCTTCGGATGGGCTTATAATCTTGCTCTCACCTTCAGCATCAAGGTAAACATGGGATTCCTTTTACCCCCACGTATGGAATTTTGGCACTGACTAGCATGAATTAAAAAAGAAAGGAAATGGGGAGGGAATTTTGACATGGGAATGATTCCTGTGCAGGATATAAACTACTTATATGATCCAAACAATGAGACAGCAGGAGCACTTGTTCCTGCGCAGATCATTTACGACGCATTCCACGGGAGGTTTCACAGCTCAACCGGAGCTGTCATATTTCTCTGCATCATCTGGGGATCCTTCTTCTTCTGTGGACTTGCTGTTACTACAAGTGCTGCTAGAGTAGTGAGTCCCTCTCTCTCTCTCTCTCTCTCTCTCTCTCTCTCTCTGCATTTGCACTAGATTGAGAAGCTTTCGCTTCTTCGTGTAGGTTTACGCACTCTCCAGAGACAATGGAATCCCATTCTCACCAATCTGGAGAAGAATCCATCCAAAGCACAAAGTCCCATCCAATGCTGTATGGCTCTGTGCATCGATTGGCATACTTCTAGGGCTTCCCATACTGAAATTGGACGTGGTTTTCACTGCCATCATTTCCATCAGTACCATTGGTTGGGTGGGCGGATATGCAGTCCCGATTTTTGCAAGGCTCGTGATGGCAGAGGAGGATTTCAAACCGGGACCGTTCTATTTGGGCAGAGCAAGAAGGCCAATCTGCTTAGTGGCTTTCCTGTGGATATGTTATACTTGTTCGGTCTTTCTACTGCCTACTTCGTACCCAATTCGGTGGAAAACTTTCAACTATGCGCCCATCGCATTAGGTATCGTCTTGACACTAGTAATGCTTTGGTGGCTGTTGGATGCTAGGAAATGGTTCAAGGGGCCGGTAAGGAACATTGATGTACCAAATGAAGCGTGAAGGATTTCTGTTGCAACAGAAAGACAACAAAAGACGGGGAGTGAAAATTGCTCTTCCATCGTGTGATGCCACAGGCTGAACTTCCCCTTTTGTCAATTCTTCCCCCAAAAAGATATCCTCTGCAAGCTGTTTAAGAAGGCATCAAAAGCAAACATCAGACATTTATAACTCAGTTGAATCCTGTGGTACTTATTGCACTTCTCCTGATTCCATCATCAGCATCATCTCTCTCTCTCTCTCTCTCTCTCTTCTATCGTGAATGCCCTCGAAATATGGGAAACTCTCAAGCATAATAGCATACTTACAACTTACACGGTAGTACAGAACTTAAATAATTATTTGATTGGATTGAAATGATGACAGCAGCATTCTCATGCTCTCAACATCCCCAAGTACATTACATGAATATACAAAAGCTATTGCAAATTTGTATTCTAGGTCTCTCTCTCTCACTGAGTATAACAAGGTTCCGTTATAATACAGTTGAACC
>BCNH02000006.1:31763049-31775006 GCA_001662345.2 Metrosideros polymorpha var. glaberrima | reverse complement strand
AAAAAAAAAAAAAAAAAAAGGGATAAAATGTGCATTCCTATTTCAGTCACTTAAACAAGATGATACATTAGATAAATTTTAGTATGCATTTTGAGTTGTATGTGTAGCAAAAAAAAACAATCTGTGCCCTATAGCTGCTATATACTCTTCAGAAGAATTGTCCGTGCACTCCCATATCTCGAATATCCGATGAAGACTTGAGCAAAAACCATACTGCAAGCCATCATACTCCAATGTCAGTCCTGCCAGCAGCGAATAGATATCTTAACAAAATTGCAAAAACTTGTAATTATTGTTAAAGAGGGAATTTCAACTTCTATACCCAGATATTGCTGCAAGTTCCTTGAGCACATGTATAGAATAAGATTTGTCTGGATGTCATTCACTTTGAAAACCAGAAAGGTTGCAGGGACCAACGGTATTCCTTAATAAACATACTAACGCCATCCAAGAGCAACATCTCCAGAACAGAATTGATTTGGAGTCAACATTCCTGAGAACCAAGGACTTTATGTTGCAACAACTAAAGACTTCCAATCCAGTGAGCTCAAGAATAAAGACACAAGAAAATAAATAAAGAAGATAAATGACAGAAGTTATCGACCCTGTCAAAGATCACCGAAGGGAATAATCTTTGACAGTATACACAGTGCTATACTCTGGATGAAAATGAAATAGACTGTAGGTAACAGACAAGAAAAGCACCTCCCAACAGAAATTTCTTAGCTCTTATCACAAGTATATTTCCTCTGTCTCCAATGGTGATGACCAGTAACGAGTCAGTGATTCGACTGTAAGCCTTCTTGTGGCACTGAGCATTGAGATGAAGAACCTGCAACCATCAATTTTGTATTCTTCAAGAGGATTCCTATGCGCGAAACTTCGTACATTTACCTGACAAGATGCACATATAAGTCAGGTGATCAGTCAAGAGCCAAAGAGAAGAAGTCGGGAGAAGAAACTGAAGTACCGCAGAGCTGAGCCGATTCATGTTCACAAGATGGTCCCTCCAGAAGCAATCTAAGGTCTTCACAAGAACTGCTCTCTGTTTTTATGATATCATCATTTACATTTGTTCAAGTACATTTAGCAACAAGCAATATGAATTATGAACAGAGGTCATTTGCCACTAGTTTACCCTGCTAACAGGTTAAAATTAAAACCTGACCTATCCAAGATTTAGCTTCAGAAAAAAAGAAAATGACACGTCAAGCATATTTGTTGTTTAATTTTGTGTAATCCATCCACGCTAAATGCCTGTGGAAAGAAGATGAATACCCTTTTTCTTTTCTTTACGGCAATTAGCAACTAAAAACAATGCACCACCATGATAAATTTGAATCAATCAGAAATCATTTGTCACTTATATTTGGCCAGCTAAGTTCTGGATATCTCATCATTTACAAGTTATTGGATATCCTGACTTTGCATCTTTAATCCCAGAAACCTCAAATATTTCTTTCTCTTCCTTACTCGAACAGTTTCCACAATTCATTAAGTGCTTAAAAAATCAATCCAAACTCCTTTTCTTGAAAAAAGAAGGATTCAAAATGGAATTTTAAATTCACTTATTACTCTGCCAACTAAACAGCTTGTCAAGATCTTTCAAAAGTAATCTATGGACCAAGTATTCTCAGTGCGATAATAATAGCAACTAGAGCAATGAAAATTTTACCTCAATTTCTTTCACATAAGCATAATCATATCCCGATTCTTGTACGGCATCCAAGTATGAAGCGATCAAGAGATCTCCAAGGTACTTCCTAAGTAAACTAATGGCAGACCGATACCTCCCATTCCTGCATTACATAAATGCATTGCATTAATTGTATATTATCTTGCCAAACATCACCAAGAGATAACAATCCACTCCACAGAGTTGACACAAAGATTATACTCACTTGGCCATATCATCAGAGCATATGACAAGCCAACGTTTCAATGAAGTGCTCTTCATGCGAATTCCTCTAAAAGTATTCGGAGGTTTTGGCAAGTTGGGAAGGTTAAAGTTGTCAATATCTACAGAGTTTATGTCATCAAGATGAGTAAGTGAGTTTAGTAAAGCCTCCTCAGTGATTCCTGAAAATGAGCCTGCAAGTTTAACTATCAATAGACTGTGACAGAAGTAGGCCAGGGCAAATCAAAATGGAGAATCATCAGCGAGGACCTCACCATCCAATAACTTTCCAGAAATGGAAAATAACTCTTCCAACAGCTTATTCAAGCTCCAGGTGCTTGGATGCTATCAAAAGAAAATAAATTAAATCATGAAAGAGACAAAAATGGCCAATGTGATAGCAGATTCTATTATAAACTGCAAATACCTTTGCCGGATTAACATTTGCTATTACTATTTCATCAACTACCGCTTGCATGTACCTGCAAGAAACATCTTTTCAGACGCTGCAAGATGTTTACTCATACAGAGCTGAAATTAGTATCCTCGTCTTGGTCATGATGAGATATGCATGAAGCTGTCCGTTTTGGGGATGAAAAATGCTCAATACTCAATAGTCATGCCTATTCTTAAACAAAAGAACGACATCATGAAAGCTAGCTATGTTTCATCTGCTAAAGAGTACTGTAAGTTCTGCATCAATTAGAGAAACAACTAGTCAAGCACCGTAAGGCCAATAAATATTTATGCACAACATTCATATCATCACCAAAAATGGCTCCCCATATTTCACATTGACACATCCACATGTACACAGCTATGATGCATAAGGATCCTTGAAACAGCTTTGTGCGAGAAAATGATGTAAGCAGAATATTTTCCCTGCCATGAAAAACCATAGATAAATGCCTGCAAAGGCAACAAATGTAAAGTTCCCACAAAACATAAGGATGTCATTTCTTCCACAGATATCAATTGCGAAATTTTATAGCAGCACATAAATGACATTACTGAAAGGTAGAGGCACTGACTGGTATATGTGCTGGGAGCAACTTTCGCTATCACCCATTAGCATCAGTTGCCGAAGATCATACACATGCTTTCTTTGCACCTAAAATGAAAAATTCAAACCATATTAGGGATTTCTTGTTCCTTACTGATATACAAATTTTGTTCTTTTAGTTGAAAAGGACGTGCACTTCTCTAGTTCCATTAGACATGGAGGAAATATCCTGGAACTATAAAATGGTCAAATATCGACAAGAACTTCAATAGAGTTGCGTAAAAAATGCTGCAGATTTTGTGCAGCTTGTGCAGTTCAGTGGCAGAAAGATGATTGCAGTGTGCTGGACCAAATCTTAACAAGGCCCAGTAAAGCAGTCTATGTATGAGACACACCTCTAATACTTCATCAAATTCGACCAGGCTCTTTCTTATGCCGAAGAAGTACTTCTCTGCATTTATTTGCAGTGCCAAGAGCTAAAAGGAAATACTTCAAGTCAAAAAAGGGAGAAAATGAGGGAAAACGGAAAAGTACTTCACAGTGGATAAAGAAGTTTAAGAAGGAAATGGCAGCACAGGACCTGTTTTACAATTGCATCGCCTTCAATGGGTATGTCCTCATCGTTTGTAATTTTTGATATTAGTCTAACAGCCCACTCTGTGTCAAAATTGAACTTTTGAAACATCTCGTCCTGCAAGCTGTTGCAAAAAGGAGCACCAGATGGCTTAAGACAAGAATCCTGATTTAGTAAATTCAATGTGATCCATAGCAGCAAATTTCTTCAATCCAAATTTGAGGTAAATCCAAAAACATGATTTCAAGCCAAAGAATGAACAGCAACACAAAAGTACGTAGGTAATCCGCTATTTGAGTTATCAACCAATTCTGAGCACGGAATCAGATTTTTAACCAAACAAGATGTACCATTACAAACACAATAAGCTATGTTCAATTCCAGGGGCTGGCTGCATTAGTATATTTGCAGCCAGCACATTTTTTCTTTCATTACTTTGGCATCTAATGGCTTTTTATCTGGTTGACATATAGCAATTTCATCTTGCTAAAAAAAATAAGAAAGTGGAAGATTTTCTCGGCGCATCCAGAAGCTGATGTAACTCTCTGACACATTGGCCCAATGCAATTTATCTGGCTAGGGAGAACTTATTGGAGAAATAAAAAAAACCCCCGCATGTGTCATCATGGACCTACTGACCCTAATCCCAAAGGAGAAAATTGATTAATCTAGAAACAGGATGGATGAAAGAAACTCAAAGAATCACCCGATAATAGACATTTATGGGATTCAAAAGCATTTCATAGTTTTCATTTGTCTTGACCAAGAACATACTAGGGATCAAATGTCATTGGTTTATTGGACAAAACATAAAAGTGCCATCACTATTCCTGAAAAAAAAAACTACAAGAGAGGACTTCAAGCTGAAAGTTCTCACATGCTGACACAAACAAAAATGATGTCATGACTAAGAAAAGGTCCCCAAGATTCTTATTCACAAACAATTAGCAAAACAAAAATTTCTCCCTTTGATGAATACACATAATGTAAGCTTATGGCTGGGTCACATAATATCATGCAGCAATCTACCTGACCATAAATCGTGTTGATCCAGGATCCCCCTGCCTTCCTGCTCTGCCACGAAGCTACACCAGAAAAAAAGGGGACAAATCAAGATAGGAAATGCACACGAAACATGTTAAGATCATAGTTTTCAGAGACCAGTAGAACAATAGAAAAGACAGACAATGCATACAATTCGAAAAATAATAATCTGAAATCCATACGATAAAAAGTGTAAAGAACTGTGGCAAGGCATAGCAGTAGAAAAAGCAGACAAACCTTAAGAATGATTGATGAACAGGGAACGCCTAAACCTTAGAGATTCTGTTTGTCCTCCCAATTCAGATCAAAACATAATAATAAAAAAGAAAAAAATGGGGAATCTGAACTAGAAATAAGGCTACACTCAGAAAATAGTCAAAAGACATTGCAAAAAGGGAAGGCACTCAACTTATCCACTAATTAATTAATTGCTAAAGAGAAAGAGTCAAAAGAGTTTTTAAGCTGGAGAAGCACGTTTCAAGCAAATATGACTTGTCATTGAGCATGGAATGCATCTGAACTGGGCAACAACTTATTTGGGTAGATCATTGAGCATCAGGTACCTCATTCCAGGAAATATTTGTAAGATCAAAACTTGCCTGGTTGTCTATTCTGCGAGACTCATGCAAGGATGTTCCAATTACATGAAGCCCCCCGAGCCTTTTAACTTCAGCTCCTTCATTGAAACAGTGTACTTCACAATCCTTTAAAACTTCCAGATAAGCTATTGCTATGGTAGGACCCAGTGGGTACATCTCAGCCTGCTCATTGACAAGCCTCTGTAATTCCTTTATATCAGTTGATTGACTTATTTCGACTGATTCTGAGATAATGGATCTGGCCTCCTTTAACGTCCAGTATTTGCCCTCACTCTTGCGAACATATTTGGCTGGTTGTTTACATTTGAAACTTACACATGTTAGCAAAATATACGTTTAAGCAAGTGCTCGTTTAGCGTACTAATGTACCATATATGTGACGATAAAAATGGCACTAATGATCACTATCAGAGAAGGGCCACGAACCCATTAATGCTGTCTTTGCTAGCAGAGCTAACGATGATGGTCCCACCTTTACTTTTGAAAGAACCTACAAAATAAATTCAATTGAAACCACAAATAAATGTCCAACTGGCTATATTGATTTTATAACTACCAATCAAATCAATCCATATTCCATAGCAACTTAAAGTTCATACCTTTTCTGGAAGCATTTCTCCGTCAGCCTCCAATTCTGATACTTCTTGGGTGAGAAATGAGAGTAAACTGTCTTCTACGATTTCTTTTGCTAACATCTTGAATTTCTCAACCAAGAGAAAAGTGGATACTACCTTTAGTACTGACCCAAGAAGATCAGAAGAAACAATGCTATGACACATGCAGATGCCAGAGAAATAGATCAAATGCCATTTAGAGATGAGATAAAGTTCAGACTTTCCTAGGACAAGTCACGCAAAACTAAAACTAATGAAACTAATGATTAAAGTATCACATACTTTTGGATTTCCTCCAAGGATTATGTCTGTGCCCCTCCCAGCCATATTTGTAGAAATTGTAACAGCATACTTTCTCCCAGCTTGGGCAACGATCTCCGCCTCCCTTGCAGCATACTGATGAAACAAAACATAATGTTGAACAAAAAATACGGATACTCTAAAAGATCTCAATTAGCTAACACTTTGAAGAACGTATTTGAATTGACCTTAGGTCGGGCATTCAAGACATTGTGAGGAATCTTCCATTCCTTCAGCAGATCAGACAAATGCTCGGAGTTCTTTACACTGCATTAAGAAGATAATGCTGTCATTGAATGGTTTTAAATTCTGGATACTCATTCATAAAGCTATAATGAGAAAATATCTGCAAATTACATGAGCAATTAAATAAAATAATGTGTGCGATTGAAATATAACATCAAGATTCAGTATCCTGAGAAACTTACGTGAGGACCATCTATGGACATGCAATAAATAAGATAAGTCAAAGGTCCATCCTCGCTCTTCAAAGAATTTAACATAACCCTCAATTGTCTGACAGAATACCCCTTTTAGAGCCCAAACCACATGGCTTCACATAGGTATGTTAATTTAAATAAATTCCAGTTCCAGGAAGCTATATCCAGCAAAAAAGATCTATATCTGAAGTACCACTCAATGTCCAACGCCTCAGTTATATCACAATATTCACCCAATAAAAACTCTGAACGACTGCCATGAGGTGAATATTCTTAAGTTCTATTCTACTCCATTGATTATCACATGATGCAAGCAACTGTCATTCTATCCAAGAACACAACTCTCACGGAACACGAACTTACTCTCCCTACATATCTGAGTCTATATGTGTGTGTGCTGCATGCAATTCTGTTATATTTTAGATTAGACCTAGTAGATTAATTTTTTCAACCATGTCTTCCCCCAAATGTTCTTTGACAGGGCCCATCATCAGTGTCTTTACATTTTTCCCTATCAGGGTGTTCCTCACCAAGTTCTTGAATTCACATATTAGGGCCCTCTTCCTTGAGGCCTACAAATGAGGATACTAAGCAAAATCATTTGAATGTGGTAGGGACGGAGATATTGTTATGATCTGCGCATAAGTGTTTGGCCTTCTCTTCATAGCAAAGACTCTGAAATACAGATTTCGCGGTCAGATTTCTGTCCACTAAGGAGAAAAACTGAAGCTATTCACCTGGTCGTGCCCACCAAAACAGGGCGTCCATGTCTAAACATGTACTCAACTTCTTCACGAACAAATTGCCACTTTCCACGAGCCGTCTATAAGTAGAACCAAAGGCATAAGCAGAAAGAGTTATGATTGCTGTATATAAGACAATGAATAAAAATGTAGATCACAGATGTTGTTCTCCTACAGCAAAAGCTTGGATGGGTAAATCTTTGCGGATATTTGGTAAATTTGTCGGTACTTCAATGACTGGAGTGTGGAACATTTTCAGGAATTCTTTCTCCTGCAGTGACATTTGATATGAGTAGTGAGCATTATAAGCAAGTTAACCAAAAGCAGGAAATGCTAGAGAGGTTAAAAAATAGGGCATCCGTACTTCAGTTTTTGCAGTCCCAGTCATTCCAGAAAGCTTAGGATAGAGCTTAAACAATGATTGGTAAGTGATTTGTGCCACAACAACTGAATCAGCCTAACATTTGTTATACCGCAATTAATTTCATAAATGAATATGAATGTCATGAACATTACAATATGAGAGAACCGACAAAGATGAACCTGAATCTTCAAGCCTTCTTTCGCTTCTACTGCCTGATGTATGCCTTCAGACCATCTCCTTTTTTCTTCAACTCTCCCTGTCAGCTGCAATATAGATCAGCATAGTATCATAGCTACTTTTTCCTTCCAGATAAATAAAATCATACACACTGTTCACACCTTGCATCATGACAAATAACCTTGCAACTGAAGCAAGATATTGAAAAACGAAATAGAGACTTTTTCCTTTTACTTTCGTGACAAGCAGAAAATGAAAAGATAGAAGTATGGATCACTAAACAAGCATCCTGAACCAAAGGAGACTCTCTTTTTTACTTTCTTGTATGAGTGATTAGTGCTTCAATGACCACATGCTCTCCAAACAAATATACTTCTTTCCAGAAAGATACGTCAATGATGCCAAAAATATGAAAAGTACGTAAATTAAGAAGGAAGGTTAAGATGAACCAATGGCCAACCATTGACACACAATAGTGTAACCATGTACCTCATTGATAATCAAAGCCTTTCCATTTCTAACTATGTATTGGACATCCCGTCGGTAGAATTCTTTGGCCTTTAAAGCATTCATCACAAACCTATAGGAACATAGCAGATATTTGTAAGAAGACAAATTGAACTAAAAAAATTTGCTCCTGATACATACATGCAACAGTGTAACCTCTATATGGAAGGATTTACTGTCCTCATATAAAATTAAGAGCTACATTGAAGGAAATAAGAGTTGATGAGGATTAAGGAAGCTGACTAGATATAACTCGAGCAAATTTTTAAAGGAAAATTCCACAGAATTCATTGGAAAGTAACATGAAAGACCCTTCTAATCAAACGACAAAATGACACTTTAATCATGGACTTTATTTTTTTTTTAAAGTACATAGTTAAAACAAAAGAGTTGAATTTTTACCTAGCCCAGGGATCCTTTTCATCCCATAAGTCATTTGTTTCAAGAGCCAACTCCGCAAGCTCTATCCCTTCCTCGGTCAACTCTACAGAGTTGTCTTTAAGCTCCACATTGTAGTGCTGTCAATAATGATTTATAGATCTATCAGTCTTCCCTATATACCTGACGAAATTCTTCATGCCTTTGAATAAATGAAATGGAAAAGAACTTACAACCCCCTGCACGAGCAAGTCAGCCACCTTTGCAGCGACGGGATAGCGTGCAGCATCTTCACTAGCCTGAAGTACACATGAAACTAGATTATTTTTATTGAACATCAAATTGCAAATATGAGTCTTTCATGGTTCATTTGGTCTCTATTACAGGACATACTTGTAAGATAATTCCAATTTGACACTTCAAAGGCGGGCACATGAAAATTTAGCAGACATTACCTCACCACTAATTAACAAAGGATTTCTTCCTTCATCAATAAGAACGGAATCAACTTCGTCAACTATAGCAAAATGAAATGGCTTCGGCCTACACAAAACGATATCTAATCAGGATAATAAGATCGAAGCACGTACAACAGGTAGCGTTGTGAGTTTACCATCTCATAACAAGGTGCTCGCTATTGCCTGCTAGGTTATCCCTCAAATAATCAAAGCCAAGTTCCTGAGAACATTATTTGAATTAAACATAAGCAACCAAGAGTACATGTCATTAAATGGGTGGTGACAGTTCATGAAATTGCTGAAGCAGAATATTCGGATAACTCTAGCATCCAAGGGAGCTATAAGGGTACCAACTGCGCTAAAACACAGATCTTGCAAGTGTACACATGCATAAATGCAAGAGTGACAAAGAAAAAGCACCCTACTTAGTGTCACAATGAATAGATTGCCGATCAATTGATAAATTCAAATCTGCAAATATAAACAACAAAATTCAAAGTGAACTGCCAAGGGAAAGAGATCACCAACAGAATTATTAGTGTAGGTTATATCACATTGGTAGTTGCGTCTCCTCTCCGCTGATTTCATTCCCTTCTGTAAATGCAAGCGCATAAAAAGACAGAAGATGAGCAAGTTGAAGACTGAAGTACCCATTTTTGTAGCATTTTTCGCATCTTCCCACACAAACTATGGTAAGGTTTTCACAACTAAACACAAAATCAAATTAAATTCTGATTGAGCCCCTTTCCTTTCCTAGATGGATTTTTGAATGCAGTATTTGGCACTGTGAGAATGACAGATGACTACTTGCAAAGAGTTTTGTTAACAAGAAACCTGAATTAAACCCACTGAGAGGCCCAAGAAGCGGTGAACACGCCCCATCCACTCAGCATCACGTTGAGCTAGATAATCATTCACCGTTACCACTGTCAAGGGAATGGAAAATAACATCACGAAATTGTTAATGAAATGACCTATTAATCTTGCATAACAAAGGTTAAATTTCCTCCTAAGCAAGCAATAGAAAGATTAGAGAAACAACTCTGAATATTGATAGAGGTATGGACAGATAAGTGAGTGACAAGCGTTTCTAGGTGATATGACAAGCTGTTGATATATGTAAAATATATACAATATGCACAGTGTCAGACATGAATACATTTATTTCTGCTTGAGGTTACTATGTTAAACATATTCAATTTCAACAATATTTTCTGTTCCAAAAGATGAATCAGAAGTACATAGGAAGATGGCAGTTTTGAATAGTATTTTGTTGGAGGAAAAGATGGAAAGAACATGACTTCCTTCAATACGCTATCAAGGGACATTATGACAGTAAGCCCCCTAAGTTATTGAGCAAGTTAGAGATGCAAAAGAACTATCACTATTACAACTTTTCTTTAAGTAAGTAGTTTGCAGGAAAAATTATAAAGCACTGTGATGCAATCAATTTCCTTCTATTTGAAAGATTACTGTCGAAGAAGGATGACTTTTTGGCTGCATGCAGTTGGATGGCAACAAATCCTTCTAGACATTAACATACCATGTACACCTTCACCAGTCAGAGCATTAAGATATGCTGCCAGAGTAGACACCAATGTTTTTCCTTCCCCGGTTTTCATCTCCGCAATGGATCCATCATGAAGCACAGCGCCACCAATAATCTAGAATAACATATCAGAATAATGTGATGGCTTACAAAGAGACGGACCCAAAAAAGATGGGTGAAAGACAAACCTGTACATCAAAGTGGCGCATTCCAAGCTTCCTCTTTGCAGCTTCGCGTACCACGGCAAATGCCTCTGCGAAACCAAAGCAGAATGAGTACCCCATAATGGTTGAAAATACATAGACATAAAACTTAAGACCCATAAAGCGAACAGCTAAGCTCCCACCACTTTGAATATCAGCAAGTGTTTCACCCTGCCCCAGCCTTCGTCTAAATTCCAATGTCCTCGCAGCCAACTATCAAGCACACGACAAGGACATTTGCAAAATTCAGTACCTAGTTATCTAGACTGAAAAGCTAAGCACATAGACTTAATAAAAGGAATCTTAAATTATACCAACCTGATCATCAGTGAGCCTCTGCATCTGTGGCTCGAGGGAATTGACCGCGTCCACTAGTCGAAAATAATCCCGCACAACCCAGTAGTTCAAGCTCGCGAAATCCCCCCAAGTCCTAGCGGCACGTCCATTATTCTCCTAACGGGAAACCCAGAAAACAAAAGCATGAGGAACCTTCAACGCAGGCATACCATCGAGCAGGTGGCGTGCAACGAGAAAACAGGCGCCAAGCGACGAATTCAAAACCTTCACGGACGCGACCGCGGAGGCTCGAGTCGAGCGACGCCGTCGGAGGTTGAACGACGAAGGGAGTGAAGGGGAAGGAGATGCCGAACATGGGAAAGACGATGTGGGTTTCAAGAAATGAAGTGGGTATTGTTGAGTTGGAGGTGGTTTGGGGTTGACAGTGTGGAGCTGAATAAGAGCAGGCGCAGTTGCCATGTGATGGGGGAGAGAGGGAGAGGGAGAGAGAGCTAGTTCATGCCAAAGTTCAGCTTCGTGCTGAGTTGGGAACTAATCCCAGAGTCCGTGAACGCGAAGCAAAACGGAGCTTCAGCACTTGCTTGTCTTGTCCTCTGCCTTTTGTATTTTCTCTGCCACTGCAAATTGCAAACCGCAAGAGAGAGGAAAAGGATGGCCTAAAATACTCTCAGATAATTGTCTAACCATATCAGTATCAACAAAGGGCTTGAAATTATTTTTTTTTGTCAGAAACAAAGGGCTTGATTTCATCGGCTAGTCAATGGCATTTTCGTACTTTTTTTTTTTCCTTTTTTTGTCTTTTTTTTTTTT
>BCNH02000006.1:31740917-31763037 GCA_001662345.2 Metrosideros polymorpha var. glaberrima | reverse complement strand
AAAAAAAAGAAATGGGAAAAAAGGACCAAAAAAAAGCAAATGACAAAAATACCCTTAACTAACTAGTGAGGTGAGACCCTAAATTAATATGGCCACTTCATGCCCTTTTTTGAAACAAAACCCACTTGAGATACTTATTTGAAAAAACGAGAGCACTTCAATATCCTTATTTGGAATTTTTCCAAAAAAAGAAATAGGCTAATCTACCTAAACATCATATGATTAATATCTGACTTTCCATTTGTTTCAGAAAAAATTAATGATTTTGAAAATATTTTTCTAAAAATGATTGCTTAGATCGCTTAAAAAAATGAATGAACAAAAAATATTTTTATCGTTGGCATGAATTGTTGTTGATAATAAAAATTATCAACTCTTGCTCTTGTTTACTTACTAGAGTTTGTTGTATTGATTCGAAATTGCCTATTGTTCCTCTAAACTTTCAACATTAATTTGTTGAAGTTATTAATGCGTTAGGGTCACTATAGGAAATTCTCATCTTTGATTAAGATGATTTACCAACTTTTCATAAATTAAGTACCAACTAGTTTTAACTCTACTAACTTTTATTTGAGCAAGTTACTTACACTTATTCAATTGTTTCGAAATAACTAACGGTTTTAATAATATACTGGGATTTATTTACGAAGCTTACTAGTATGTTAAATTTACTATGCTTTTAGGAAATTATCAACTCTTGTTTGAGTCCTTTTACCTATATTTATTTGAGTAGGTGTAAATGCTAATCATTTTAATGTATTACTTAACTTACCAAGATGCTAAATTTACTATAGAAAATTACCAACTTTTGTTTAAGTCACAATTAATATTTGTTTGATAGTTTAAAAACTACCAATTGTTTAAATTATTTACTAACATTTACTTGGAACGTTTATTAGATTGTTTTACAAATTGCCAACGTTCTTATAATTACCCAAAATATATTTGTTAAAGTTATCAATATAATAAAGTTATCAACTCGTGTACAAAATTACTAATAATGGGGGGTGAGTTCTGAATAAACTAACTCAATCAAATAAGAGTTGGTAAAGCTACAACTAGACAGTAACTTAGTCAGTGAACATTTGGTAAACACTCAAATTAACATCGCTAATTTGATATAAGAGCTAGTAACTTCAATACGGTGGTTATCTTAGCAAACAAACATCGGCAAGTTCTTGAAGCAATTAGTAATCTTGAAATAATCAAATAAAAGTTGGTAAAATAGACTCACATAAGAGACAGTAAATTTCGTACACTACGCAAGTAGATATTGGTAATTTGTCGAAATAATTGGTTATTTAAAAAATAATAAAAAATAAATATTGGTAATTTACTAACATGTTACAAGCTACATAAGTCGCCGATTAAAATTTAATTACCAACGGGCTTTAAGTTTCCAACCCTTTAAAGAATCGTTAGCACCGTGCTAACAGAAGCTTCTAATTTTTAGAGTCATTAACCGCTCGTCTGCTTTTCCGTTCGCATGCACTTCGTACATTTTAGCAAATGATGCCCCATTATCCACAAATTCATTTTCCCTTCGACGTAGAACTAAGTTTCAAGTTTCTATAGTAACTTCAGTTTGGAAAAGTAACATGATCAATTGGTAGGTTGGCAGATGAGTTAGTAACTTAGTAATCATAATATTGGGATGGTAAATTTTGGAAAATGAATAGCAGCACTTTCATTTAGACCCTGAATTCGAATGCATTAATAATGTCCCGTGCCCAACATTAGACCGAACAAAATTAAAAGGAAGAGGTTTCCCTAACGTGGATTAGAAACCTCCGAAGTAGACCTAATCCAAAAACGGGATAAGCCATATCAAATCGGGTCCAATTGCCATGCGTAACTTTAATATCTGGCTTCGTCTACAGAGAAGATCGCATAACAATTTTCGGCGGGCGAGCTCGGGCCACATCGGGCGAGAGACCAGGCATTTGGTTGTGCCTGTAAGTTATCTAATTGACAAAACGCCCAAACCTTCCCCTGTAAATGGTACATGGGTCATATGACACTGTAATATCGGTTCTGTGTATTGGTTAATGCTGCTAGACTTGCTGCAACCAATGGAAGATGGTCAGGAGTTTGATTCACAGACATAGAGAAACATCCATGATCTGTGACTGTTGAAATTTCTCGAAAGAGAACATTAATGCCTGATCAGGGAAACATGACACGCACCATTACATTTTCATCGTACAAACTGAGAAGCTGGTAGTATAGATTTATACCTAATCGAATCAACATGTCTAATAGAAATCCATTCACACGCAGATGCTGCATACTGAGAAATGTAAACAACCAAACCTAGTAAAACAACTAACATCTGGGCGTATATGGTGTGGGGTTGGGGGTTTGGGCCGGTTAGTCTGAGGCGCGAAGCTCAAAACCGGGTAAGAATTGAAGGAAAAGGGGGGGAAAAACTTTTCCTTTTATTCTATTCTTTATCAGAGTATTGACATGAAGCATTTACTTTCGACAGCGTCTTCATCTGAGGTAATTTGTGCTATATACATGTCATACAGTAATAGCTTCTTTAGATACAAGAGTAACTGCTTGCATCAACCCCGTCGCCTCCAACTCTCCAAGCAGTTGAAAGAAACCACCTATAACAAACAAGATCCAGCCACCCTTTGTATTTACTAGAGATCTAAGTGGCTATTATATACGTAGAGTCAGATATTTAACGCAATATCCAATGAGATTTTGTTGCTCCAAAGTCAAGACGCGACGCCAAACTAAGGAAGCACCTTTAGATGAAAAGGTTTATCCCCATAGTCAGAAAATTAGCAATTTCTTCCGAGAATAACTCACTTGCTAAGATAATCACTTTCCGGAATAATAAACCTGCATATTGAAATACGATCACTTAGATCAGCTAGTCATCCGTAGAAAGTACACAAGAACAAAATGATGCATTGAGATAGAAGATACACTTTTTGGAATAATAACTGCTTGAATACGATCACTTAGATCAGCTAATCATCCGTAGAAAGTACACAAGAACAAAATGATGCATTGAGATAGCTTTTGACTATGTTTGGAGAAGTCGAAGAGATTTATACCCAGATTAATCAGAACTTTTGAGGTGGCAGACAATGTTTTCATTTTAAAGGAAGCTCTAGCCAAAACTATATATAGACCAACATGGTCAAGTATCTATATTTTCCCAGGTTGCTTGGGAAGAAAATAAATATAGAGGATGATACAGTTGACATATCTGAATCTGGAAAAGGCAACGGATTGTTCAGGTGGATGACTCGGTAAAAAATATGTAGCAGGTACGACGTACTCACAGTCCACTATTTTACATTTGAATGCCACAAAAGTTCCTCTTGCAGTAATAATGGAACAACATAAGAGATAGATTGGGAAAAATTAGGACAAGGACTCAAATCGGTTTTGCATGCAAAGATTTAAAAAGTATTGCGAACCAGCTCAATTATTGATTGAACAGGCATGACCTTCTAGGATGGTAAAGAAATATGTGTCAACCATAACAGAGCAACCAAATGATCAAAAAGCATGCATTTGCTCAATGAGATTAACTTACAAAGTATGGCCCCATGTAAATATAAATATAATATCACATTTTTTCTATCAGTGTCAGAGAAAATATTCAACCCAATTATGCGAACCATAGTATGACATGATCCTGACAAGAGCAATAAAAAAAGCCAGCAATCTTGATTCTTAATAACTTGAGAAGAGAATTGGCAAATCGGCGGGGTACCTTTGCAGACCTATCAGCACATCCAACGAAAATATTTCCCTGCCAGCTTAACAGAGCCGTAATAACAGAACCACAAGGTATTGAACCAACTGGTCTAATGTCTACCTGAAGCTCATCACCTGATAATTCCTGCAAATTGTTATGTAGATAAGATGCATGAAAAAGAAAATATTCTCAGCAGAGAACAATGATAAAAATGGCTCAATTCCCTTAAAAAACACTGACTTTAGTTCGGGTCACAATTTGGGCTCAAACTTTTTTCTATCTCATGAAAGCATCAATTTTAGCTCGTTTCCCAATTCTACCCAAATTTTGTTGTCTTAGAAAAAAGCATGAACTTTAGGTCGGGTCTCAATACTGGCCCAAACTTTTTTTTATCTTATTGAAGAGCACTAACTTTCAGTCGGTTTCCAAATCTAGCCCCCGTCAAGTTTCTGTCCAATGATGATGTTAAAGATTTGACATATCATTCCACATATACTCGGCGGAAACTTGACGGGGGCCAAATTTGGAAATCGAATGAAAGTTGGTGCTTTTTTATGAGACATATAAAGTTGGAGTCAGAATTAGACCCCAGAGTACAGGCCAAAATGATTACCCGAGCTAAAGTTGGTGCTTTTTTATGAGAAAATAAAAATTCCGGCCAAAATTGGGACTTGAGTTAAAGTTTGTTCTTTTTAAAGAAATTGGGCCAACAAAAACTCACTGATATTGATGATAAGTACAAATTAATTGGAGCATATATATTTTATTTGAGAAAAAAATACACCAAGAACTCAATGTCTGCCACTTTACCTTTATATTGATGGTTTTGTCCCGACCTCCAGTTATCAGCCATTTGCCCTCTAAGCTTACTGCAAAAATAGCACCATTTTGCACTTTTGCAGATTTTATGTACACATCATTTTTCCAGACCTACAAAACAGAACGGAGCAAAATCAATTTTCAGTGATAGGGAAATCACATGCCAAGTTTTCATCCCATTAGAAATTCATCCCATTAGAAATGGCACGCCACATAAAAGTTGCCAGCTAGTTAGTCGCCTCCCTTATAAGCTGCAGAATCCAAGGGCGCGCATGATAACTATTCTAAAACAAGTTTCGAACAGAAATCCATTTGGTAACGCAATTTCATTTTTTAATTTCTAAAACAAATTTTTAGTCCTGAAATAAGTTTGGAACATAAATGAGAAGTTAAAATTTTCTACTTCTCTATTTCTGGAACAAAAACAGAAATAAAAACTATTTTCTCTCTCCTCTCTCTTTTCACGACTTGCTCTCCTCTCTCTCCCGGCTCCCCACCTCCTCCCTCCCCTCCGTCGCCTCTGCCAGCCGCCGCCAGTGCCTTCAGGGAAATAGAAATTTTATGTTGTTATCAAATGAATTTCTGTTCCGAGAACAAAAATTTTATGTCGTTATTGAATGCATTTCTCTGCTCAGAAACTCATCCAGAAATTAGAAATAGAAAATTTTTATTTCTATCTAGAAATTGATTCCAGAAACAGAATGGTTATCATTCGCACCCCAAAAGACTGCCATTTCCAAGAATCTAGTAATGGACAATTTTCCCAATGAGTTAGTGGAGAACAAAGTTTAAAAATTCCTCTATCCCTTCTCCAGAAAATCTCAACAATGCTTTTATTATCTGTCTTCTGTCTTTCTGGAAATAAAGAAAACAAAAAATCTTCAGACAGACAACAATTCATCAATTTCATCAGTACCTATTATTTTGGTTTGAGACAATATATAGTCATGAACTCATATTATAATTAAAAAGCCGTCTTTAAAACCTATCATGTACAAAAACCCAATACAAATAGTAGCCCCGAAAAGATTAGGAAAGACTGAAAGATGATAATACCTTTATACTTCCATTTTCATGAACTGCAACCAGAAAATGCCTCTCCCCCGTAATAGACAGGACTGGTGACATACTTCCAGGCATGTCTTCCCCCAATACTGCCAGGGGACAATGATCACTAAGGCACCATAATCTGACAGTTCCATCCCAACTGCCACTGTAAAGGACCCCATCGAATGCAACCAATGCGGAAACTACAGCTTTATGACCATCCATGCTGCATGAAAGGGTGCAGTCCTGTTAAAAAAGAAACTCAAAGATTGTAAAAATTGTATCCCCCATGGAAATAAGCAAACAGCAGCATCTATAAAGCTAGGAGCACAAATGCCCACCTGCAATGACCATGCTTTTATCAATTTGTCTCCACTTCCAGTATAGAGGTATCCATTCCTTGAGTAGGCCAGTGCATGTATACCACTGTACCGCCAATCCTTTTGCTCATACCATTTTTTGAGTGGTTCTTCCATCATAGGGGAATGTATTTCCCAGACAAATATGCCACTTCCGCTATCAGCACTCACACACAATTGTTGCTCCCCATCAGCATAGATTACAGCCATAATCTTATGTTCATGACCCCTAAATGAGTGTATATGAGAGAAATCCTGGAAAAAAATGGAAAATAGGAAAAGGATAAGGAACTAAATAAAGGAAACATTGATAAAGAATAAGAGGAATAAGACGAAAGGAAGAAAGAAGCTTGTATTAGCTTTCTGTATGAATGTCAGGGCACCATGCTATTCGACTGTGGCTTCCTAAAACTCTATGTGAGCCTGAGAGTTATGGCACCTGTTCGGTTCAAATATTCATCAACCCCAACAGACTGGGCCGGGCTTTTACATTGATGGCAATCATAATCTTATTCAAGGTATTACCTGAGCATTATATTTTCAAGTATTCCATATAGTCATGAAAAAGCTCTCTCAATTGCCAAAAGTTGCCTTGGAATTTAAGCTTAGGGACTCAATGGCAACTAACCTCTCCCAAGTTTTGCCTTCAAAAGATCAACTCACTAAAATAAAAAGACTTGTCAAGTTATTTTAAGAGGTAAGTCATTATTGTAACTATTAAGCTTCTGTGGAAGACTTTCAACAGCTCCAATGCCCTCAAATTACATGACATGTGATCTTTTCAAATTTTTTCCCTAATCAATCACAAAAGTTTGTTTCAAACATCAGCTTAAACCATGTAGTCAGAATTGCTTTTCACGTAGAGTCATGGGATGCCTCCAAAATCAGATTGAAGTCTATAATCATGAGGTTTGACGAACAATATGATGGAAATTAGTAAGCCTATAGAGCCTAAGACAATTATCGATAATACATTCAAACTTTTAACTCTAAAGCAAACATTGGGAATCAAAGACGTGAGTTTTTTTTTTTTGGTCAGTAAAGATATGAGTTGATAGATTGCAGTTTAATCTATTTTGATTAGTACACATACCTGCAAAGACCACACCTGGACCGTTTTATCAAAAGAGGAGCTAAAGAGAAATCCTCCTACAAGAGAAAAACAAACTTTAAAATGCAGTTATAGTATCAATCTAGCTAGAGGTCAATGAGCTTGCTAAATAACCTAAACATCTGAGCTCAATAAGCTTGGTCAATAACCTAAGCATCAGAACCTTACTATTCCAACTTTGTACCCCATTCCAAAGCCATAAGTAGTTCGAAGCAACAACTAAAAAACTTGCATTCCAAGAAACCAGTTGAAGAACTGAAAAAGAGACGAGTCAAGAGAAAATTTGCAGGTCATTCATCTGTTATGCATACAGAAATGTTACCAGAGCAGGTCACCATACGAATCTGTCCTTCAATGTCTAAGTCATCATCACTCAATCAAAGCATGTTCTGACATAAGTATACAATGTTAAGCACAAGTTAGCGTTTACTCTTGCGGAAATGATGCATCTCCAACTAAGAAAGAAAGCCCAGTACACTCAAGAGAAACACAATACAATGCCATGAACAAGAAAGTTAAAGTGGCAAAGTGCTTATTTAAAAAGAAAAGCAAAGAAATAAAAAGGATACTTCTTGGTACCGGAAGGAATTTGAAGTCAATTGATTCAATGCCTTTGGAGGGCAGTGGCATCATGCAGAAAGAACATGATTTAAGTAAACAGATTGGTGAAGAACAACGTTAAAAATGAGAACTAATATAAAGATTTCAGCAACACAAGTGTAGAGAATGTCCCCCATACCTCCAATGGTGAAACCAGTAATACAGTCAAGATGACCCCGCATATCTTTGCATTTAAAACTTTGCTCAGAGAGACCCTCAACTAACTCTTTATCCACTCCTACCTCATCAATTTGATTATCTGCTCCACCAGCATGCTCGCTCCCATGCAACTCTTTTCTCCCAGTATCTGAACTTTTCCATGCCATCCGACATAATTTCCCAAAAATCAAGCAATGAAACTCAGTATCTTCTCTAACTACCTCCTCCTCGATACCCCCATTGCAACATTGATAGCCCATAATCAGTTCCCTAATGCATTTTGTCATGTCAGTTATAAGTGGTCGGGTTTGTGGATCCAAGTTAAAACATTGAAGGAGCACCTGCCTCAACGACACAAAATGTGAGGTCACTTTTTTTTCCAACAAAGAACCTATGTTTTCCAACCAATTAATGTACAAAACTGAAAAATCTAAATCATCTTCTTCTCTCACATTCCAGGTCTCTCCAGGGAATGCAGCACCCATAAGAAGCCTAATGAGCATACAGCCCAATACCCAGACATCTGATCCATACCCAATGGAATATGAGTTGCCGGGGTCATCGAATTTAGTATCCTGTCTCCTCAATAGCTCAAACAGTACCTCGGGGCTCAAAAGAGCATCACTCTCCAATAACTCGTGGAAGATCTTTTGCAACTCTTGATTATCAATTCTTCTCCCATCAGAAACGTATTTACGAGCAACCCCAGTGACTTTCCTTTCCATCACCAAGACCTCATTCAAATCAATATACACATGTCCAAACTCATCTATCTTCATACATGAAAGACCCAAACAGCCCGCTATAAGCCCTTCTTTGTGCAAGCTGATTACCCCCTCGCATATCTCCATACCGGTAATTGCAAAACTGGACACCCAATCCTTACTTACATTGTTTCCATCGACACCATCAAACCGCGGCAACTCACCAAAACCCCTTAAAACCTGTCCACCGAGCCTCTCACATGCTAAATACAGAACTTCATTCTCAATATCACCCCACAAGCCATAAACTTGACACACTCTACACCGTCTTCTCAACGACGCTCTCAAAATCAAAGCTAATTCTTTCAATGCTTCCTCCCCAATACTACTCAAACGAGTCAAAACCCTCGCGACATAATCGAACCTAAATCCCGAACTGTCCTCACTCCCGTCCGACAACGACACCATCGGAACAAGACTAATTTCCTGCTTCTCGCGACACCGCATGGACAACAAACCAGAATCAACATGACCAATTCTCCCAACTAACTTGTAACAAAAGTCACGTCGATCGACCCCGCGGTCTTCTTCGACCGAGACAGCGTCGCACGGGAGTACCCACTCTTTCCACGCGGCGTAGAACTGGTCGGACCACGTTTTGCCAACGAACAGCTCTCGGTTGACTCGACGGTCATCGTCCAACGATTCTCGACGCGATCGATCGCGGTCGGCGCGATCAGGTTCGGGGTTACACAGACGGAGGAGGTCGATGTTCTTGGGGAGAGAAGCGGGGCCCTGAGGCGGGAACTTGACGAGCTGAGTGCACGCGGGGCACCGAACGGCCTGAGGGAAAGGCCGCGGGAGGCGCGCGAGGCAGGTCTCGCACGCGCTGTGGCCGCACGCGAGCACGCGAGGGACTGCGTCGTCGCCGTCGTACGCGGCGAGGCATACGGGGCACTCCGGCGACTCCATCGTCGAGATCGTGGAAGCAACGAAGATGGCTTCGGTCGTGCGTCGTTGTGTTCCGTCACCCGCGATATAATAAAAGGGGAAACTGGGCCGAAATTCACCCAAGCCCAAAACCCATTTTCATGTCGACATGTTCTTCTGGCTCGGTTGCAAAAATTAGGGCATCGCGTTTCGATGGGATGGCAGGGAATGAGCTCCATCGTCAGAAGATCAAAGGCGGACGAAGAAGAGCATTTTTTTTTTTGTCGTGAATGGAGCTTCATCTTCATCTTCATCCTCAGTCGACTGGTGAAAACTGTATTTTAATACTGTTTGGTTGCTCTGCCCTTGAATTGTACTGATTTTTGTTCGTATTGTGATTGTGACTGCTCTTTTTCTCTTGCTGAGTTCGATGGATCGTGAGTTGTGGCTTTAAAACGTGAACTCAATGCAATGTGTAGTTTGGGTAACCGGAAAAATGAGAATTCTTCCGGGTCTGGATTCGGTCTCGGTTCTGAGTATCCCGTTGAGATTGATAGGAGCGGTGGATTGCCACTGGTGATAGCAGCCTAGTAGGATGGTGTCATGTGAATTTTGTCGAGTGACTTGTGCCGGTGGAATTATTTTGGTTAGAGTATCATTTGGTTGGGAGGAATCGGACTGTTGAAGGGGCGAGGTAAATTTTGTCTAGAGAGTCGTGCTGGTGGATTTGGTTTTGGTAAGAGTCATTTGGTTGGGATGAATCAAACTGTTGAATTGTTCCAGAAGATGTTATAGGTCAGCTGAACCACCACTATTTGTTTGATTAGTTTAAACGTTACTGCTGCAGGACTGAATTCCAGGCTACTTCTCCAATGTGCAGTTTAGACTGATTTAGCTGATGGGCTTAGGTGGATTGTGAATTCTCAGTTTGGCCGATAACATGCCAAGAATCAACACCGGGTTTTCTTTAAGATGGAAATTATGGGGAAGAATGTACAGTTCAAGTGAATCAGTGAGAGATATTTCAGAATCATTGAGAAAGATAAGTAAAATCATGATGTCCACTCCGGCATTGGCCATCGATACTGCCCTTGACCAAAGTGGCATCAGGGTGTCCCCGGATCTAGTGGAGGATGTCCTTAAGAGATTCGAAAATGCAGGTATGTTGGCTTATAGATTCTTTGAATGGGCTGGGAAGCAAAGAAATTACTTGCACAGTGTTAGGGCTTACCATATAATGATTGAGTCTCTGGCCAAGATCAGGCAGTATCAAATCGTGTGGGATGTTGTGAATGCCATGAGGAACAAGAGCATGTTAAATGTCGAGACGTTTTGCATCATCATGAGAAAGTATGCTAGGGCCCAGAAGGTGGATGAGGCGGTATATACATTTAATGTCATGGAAAAGTATGACATGCCCCCAAATCTAGCCGCATTCAATGGCCTCCTAAGTGCTTTGTGTAAGGCCAAGAATGTGAGGAAGGCTCAAGAGATCTTTGACAGTATGAGACAGCAATATGTTCCAGACTCAAAGACGTACAGTATATTGCTAGAAGGATGGGGGAAGGCTCCAAATCTGCCCAAGGCGAGAGAGACCTTCCGTGAAATGGTTAGCGCAGGTTGCGACCCTGATATAGTGACATATGGAATTATGGTCGACATACTTTGCAAGGCTGGGAGAGTCGATGAGGCTGTTGGAATTGTCAAGGAAATGGATTCCACTGCCTGTCGGCCAACATCTTTCATTTATAGTGTTCTTGTACATACCTACGGGATAGAAAATCGGATTGAAGATGCTGTCGAGACATTCCTAGAAATGGAAAGGAATGGAATTGAGGCTGACGTGGTAGCATACAATTCCCTGATTAGCGCCTTTTGCAAAGTTAACAAATTTAAAAATGTGAAAAGGGTCTTGAGTGAGATGGAGAGCAGGGGAGTTAATCCCAACCCAAGGACCTGCAATATTATTTTAACAAATTTGATTAATAGTGGGGAAACGGATGAAGCTTACAGCTTCTTCCGGAGACTGATCAAGGTCTGTGAGCCTGATGCAGATACATATACAATGATGATAAAGATGTTCTGCCAAAGGAATGAGCTGGAGATGGCTCTTAAGGTGTGGAAGTATATGAACTTGAAGCGATTCATACCAAGCATGCACACTTACTCAGCACTGATAAACGGCTTATGCGAGAAGGGTAATTCACCGAGGGCTTGTGTCTTATTGGAAGAGATGATGGAGAAAGGGATTCGCCCATCACGTATGACTTTTGGGAGGGTAAGGCAATTGCTCATGAAGGAAGGGAGAGAGGATGTGGTGAAATTTCTTCAAGAGAAAATGAACCTTTTGGTTAAAGAGCCATTATGCGATTGAAGCTATGCATTAGGACTAAGGAGCTTTCTGCTCCAAGTTACGACCCTGATATTGTTAGATTCAGGCATTAGGACATATTCAGTTTGACAGCAGTGCTCTGTTTGGTTAAGATGTTGGGCTGTCACTGCAGGTGAGCATTATTTTCTTCTTTATTCATAAACCATAGGTTGCAGATCTCATCCTACCGTGTTTGCTCTGGTGTCAGTAATATAAAGCTTTAATTTCTGATGCTGATCTTTTCTTTCCAAGTTTTGTGTATTCTTTTGTAATGGTATACTTTCCATTGGTGATTTTTTTTTGTGGCTAGCAGTGAATGCGTTTCCACTACTTAGGCAACATCACAGACAGGATGAAAAAAATGATAAAACAAATGTAGAAGTTGTAGTGAATAGTGACAGCAATAAATGCACTGCATCTGTGTATGTCTGAAGACATGATGTTGACAGTTGATGTATCTGTTGAGTCTGGGCTTATTTTGGAGGATGTAACTATCGGTGGCATTTCTTCTTCTTCTTTTGGTAATTAGGGAACAAAGAACAGATTGAAACTTGTTTTTAAAGCCGTTTCTAGCAAAATCCAAGGTTAATGAGATGTTAAACGAAAGCAAGGTAAAGAGAACTCTGGCAATATCTCTCTCTTTCTCAACACCATGCATATTAGCCAATCAAGTTTATGAAGGATTCTGACCAAAAAAAAAAGTTTATGAAGGATGTGAGGGAGACATAGGAATCTCTGGCATATGAATGTTCTCTGGTGAAGAGCGGCTAATGCAGAGCAGAATGGCTCTAGCTCTCTCATGGAGCATTTCTCTCCTTTATTTTGCTAGATAATGAAGGGCATCTGTTGACGTCTTCCATGCATGATACCTCGTCGACCCCTTACTGGAAGGATTATTATAATTGGTGACATGTAATCCACATTTTGACCATCTAATGTTTCATCTGGCCTTTCTTTTTATTCGCAGGTTCTCTGACCTGTATACAGCTATATGTCTTCAATTCTTTCCACGGTGTCTGCTATTTTACTGCCGTAGAGAAAGGGAAGTTGACTGATAAAGTAGAAAGGGTGCTGATTTGAATGAAAGGTGCAGTTAGATGGTGGTTCATTTTCTTAGCAATCTATCTTCAGATGTGTGGTCCCATCCAGTCGAGTTTACCTTGCACTACAGGGGCCGAAGAAGCTGCAGGAGAATCATCTAAGATGCCTGAATCACGAACAAGCATGTGGCTTTGAGGAAGCGATAGGTGTTCTTATACTTTGTGATAATGGAGCTCTATATGCAGAGTACAGCCTTTAGTTTTGACACCGGTATCCATATTATTATGCTGCTCCAGGTGAAGCTATAATTGTCTTGTGACCTTTCAACTGGCATGGATTGAATGCATCATGTGGGGGCACAAGAACAAGCCGAACCGGTCGTGAGAGGTAAGACTAATTGGAGGCTTAGGGTGGGTTTGGTTCAGTTTTGCAAATGAGTCTTGGAGAAATGCAAATGCTGAAAGTTCAATACTGATCCATCCAACATTGAGCTTTCAGCATTTTCTAGGCCAGAATTTGGTCAAAAGCCCCTTGAAAAGGCACGTTAAACATCCTAGCATTTCCTCAAGGGGTTTTGGAGGCCGAAAGCTCCTTCAAAATGCTGAACCAAACCTACCCTTAGCATGGGTATTCATCAGCTTTAACCTGTGTTCGCTTAGCAAGAGACGCCTCTTTAGATGTTAGAATAAACTCCAACACTCTGATTGCCATTTTGTTGGCCTCTGTGATGTGGAGTTCAACGTGATAAGGTCACTTAAAGTTGAGCCATCAGGTTGAGAGTCTAAGACCTTTTGGACGTGCTTAGCAGTGTTTGTGTAACCAATGTGGGGCTCTATTTCGGCATAACGCCCCTCCATTATTCCATTGGATGTCCATGACGGCTTCCCTTACGAGTGGTCTCTGTCTATCTGCATTGATCTGGCGATGTGGTCTTATTTTTTAAGTCTGTAGTTTCAACTATGTCTATAAGTCAAACTTACTTAGAATCTTGGCACTCGATCGGCACTGATCAGACAAACAAGTCTCGATCGTAGAGCCATGGAGGGAATTTTCATCTGACTTATTGGTAAATTTCTTCTCATGGTGACAGGCTCTATATCAATCAGTTAGGTAACATGTCTCACCTTCTAAATCTTACCAGCATTTTAGGGATAGCCCTTTTCAGAAATTGATGTAAAATTTTCTAGAATTTTTAAGAGAGGGAGTGAGAAAATACTCAAAAGGTTACATCTTTACTCGATAACTTGGCTTCATAATGTTTTATGATCAATGAGTAATTATACCCTAACAATATGCATAGGAAAGGTAGTAATCTAATCTAATAAGGAAATTATCTATCTTAATCTAATAAGAAAACTATATATCCTAGAAAATAACGAAATATCAAACAATGTTCCTTTTTCAAATTAAATCCCTAACAATATTCTCTAACAGCGAGAGGCCCGAGTCCAGACGTCATGAAAGTGCTCAAATCGCTTCAATATGGAATTCAATGTGACACGGCACTTCGTCGAGCCATTCGTCGATGTCTTTCGTTTTTGGTTTTTGTTTTTCTTAGCTGCTATGTCTATTCTCCTCTTTCCGACTGATTTTCTGAAAAAAAGAAAGTGCCTAGCGTCCATCTTTTCCCAAGCCTTGTGGGAATTTAAACTCTAGAAAGATGACAGTTATCATGATATGTGAGAGACCAGCATAAGAAAAGAAACCCAGCCGTCTTCGGATCCTTGATCCAATAGACACAGATAATGAATGAGCAAAAGATCTGCATCTTGGCACTATAGCTATCCTCCCTCCACATCTATTCACCCTAACAAGGCCGAAAAACTGCAGCGAGGACCGCGAGAAAAGAGAAGAAGAAGGCCAATGGAGGTCGTCGCCATACAAAGCACTGGGAAGTTCGGGGGTCATTGTGAGATTAGAGTCGGAGAGAAGATTTTCTTGACGAAGACGACAGCGAGTGACCAAGATTGCAAGCTTAGCAAATCGGTCGTTAGAGAACGGATCAGAGAAGTCCAGAGAATGTATGGCAACAAGAAAGAGAAAAGACGCAGCAGATTTTGGTGGGTCTCTCGGCCAGTCACAGCATTGGCTGTGCAAACGGGTACTTGGAGAAAAATGTGGGTTGGTTTTGTAATTCTTATGCACAAAGTCTGCAAATTTACACTATTCTAAAGATAGGGCAAATCAGTCTGCATCTAACATCATCCCAGAAATTCAAGACCTTTCGTCTCGTCGAAGCCTTGTGTGGAATAAGGAGGAATAGAAATAGACTCTGGAAAGCGGAAACTTTTGCGGCTGTTCATACCAGATGAAGGATTAGTAACCGAATTAGGACAGTAGATTGAAGTCTACCGAGCTCTATGATGATTTACAACGTTCCCTTGTTGTTCATTCTTGCATGAAGTCCTCCAAATTCTCAAAACAAGTCGATAAAATTATAAACATTACCATCAATTTTCTACCCAAGTTCTCTCTCGGAACTTCCAAACAAGGTTTAGCAACACATTGACGATCTTGAGCGCAATGCGCCACTCAGAAATTCTTTTCGGAGAGTATCTCCGAAAGGGCTTGCTTAAGATCAAGTCATTGTTCTATGGACCGAGCTCATGTGTGCAGCCCCACATGGAACCTACCCGACCCAGTAGAGCCACTTGACAAGGGTTAACTCGAATCGATACTCGAGTTAGGAGAACAACTTTATAATCTTGTGTGCCAGTCCTATGTCGCGTTTCTTTATAGTATCGCAATAATGAACCTTAGTCGCATTTAGCCCCCATGTTATTACAGGCTCAAACAAAGAAAGTAGCCCTTATCGGCTGCTACAGCGATGTGTCGGCAGCCATTGCCTTCTCTTCGGGCTATTCGCCTATGGAGGACCAATCCCAAAGGTCCTCAAAGACTTCCTTCATGGAGGCACAAGAGTCGTGGGGCTTGGGATAGACAAAATGGCAGAGAAGCTCGAGACAAACTATGGGTTTTTGATGCGGCAAAGAGCGGAGCTAAGGAAATTGGCAATGGGGGATAGGGCTTGCGAGGGAAAAGATCTCAGCGAGTGCAATTTGGAAGCCATGGCGAGAGCGGTACTAGAAGGTGAAGTGGACGTCGCGTGACCATCGAAGATGTCGTGGTTCAAGGACGGTATGTGTCGTGAGTACTCGGACGACTTGATCAAAGTACGCGAGCGTCGACGTAGAGGATCGGCACCAAGCTGTTAGGGAACGGGAAATAGTTCAATCAATGTCATATTTGTCCGTGTTCACATATGTAGACTATGGTTGTTTTGGTGCTCATCTGGAGATATGTTCTTTGATCCAAGGGAGCAAATAGACAGGGTTTTTATCGTGTTTCATCAACTCTAACTTCTATTTTCGTATTTTCTATGAAATTAAAACGTGATTGCCTTGACGACCCAGTAAAACATAACATACGATATAATGACAAAGTTCGAATGAAAAAGTTGAATTCCGTCACAATTTTTGTGTTCAACTATTCTTATTATTATTTTTTTTGTTAATAACACGGAAAACCCCAAACTGATATATCTGCGACAAATTTACTCTAAACCATTTTTTTTACCACGAAAAACTCCAAACTGGTACACATGTGATAAATTTACCTTAAACTAATTTTTTGACCACAAAAAACCCCCAAACTAATATATTTTTGACAATTTTACCCCAAACTGGTACATTTGTGATAAATTTACCCTCCATTAATTTCCGTTAAATTGGATTGATACCATGAAAAATCCCAAATTGATATACCCCGTTAATAGTCACGTGTCATTAAACTCAATATTTTGACGGAAACTAATAAGGAGTAAATTTGTCACAGGTGTACCAGTTTAGGGTAAATTTGTTACAGATGTACTAGTTTGAGATTTTTCGTTGTCAAAAAAATAGTTTGGGGTAAATTTGTCACAGGCGTACCAGTTTGGGGTTTTTCTTGGTATTAACCTTTTTTTTGGGTTAGCGACAAGGTCAACTAGTCCTTTGAGCTGGCATACTAAGATAATGCCACTATTAATAAATAAATAAAAAGTTAAGCACCTTTGGTTGGCTCTAGAGAAATTCAACATTAAACTATCCTATCTTTAGATTGCACAAAGGTCATGGTGGTGATTAAATTGGTCCCAAGTGTCATTATCAATTGCTCCTAGTGTCACATTAGAGCTAAGTCATCATGACCTCGATTGCTAGTGCTGATTTGGTGAAAGAATCTCGGTGCATCCCTTGATTGTTGGAGATTCTTCTTCGAACCCTCCAATTTTCCCCCAGAAAGTAAATAAATTACAGAAAGAAGACAAACCCAACTTCTTCTTTTTTGTCATTTCTCCTTAGTATTAGTGTTTCGAGTCGACAAGTAACTTCTCCTAATTCGTTCTTTTAAGGTACAGTGGGATTTCATGTTCATGTCTCGAGCCTCAAAGCTACCAGACGCCGAAAAAGGGGTACGCCAGAAGATACAAAGAATCCAAAAAATATTCATATCCTAAGCATTAAGTTCCGATGGGTTTCCTCGGAGTTTCCGCCCACCACTAACCGCCGAAAGTCTCCGGCGGCGGCGGCGGCCGCCTACCCCCACTGCCGCCTTTCAGCTTTCCACCTCAAAACGTGCCAATGAAAATGAATTCGTTTCCCTCACTTTTAATAACAAAAAGAATCTTAAATCTTTTTGCTCGTTAAGAAAGAAGAATATCATTTCTTTGCCGTTACCGGTTAAATTATGCTGTGAAAGTTGCATTCAAGTTCTCCATAAACCCAATGTAACTCTGCTTTTTCCCGTTATTTTATTTCGTTTCATCGGACAGACACTAGGCAATGAGTGCACATATTATTAATAGGGTAAAGTAAAAATAATAACAATAATAATGATAATATAAGTGTATAGTGACTTAGAGTCGTATGATGGCTCATCAAACAAAAGTTTGGAAGCTATCCACCGTCGACTTCCTCTTCTAGCTTTTGATTTCTAATAGACACGATCTTGCTTCAATCATTGTTCCAATTGAAATAGAAAGGCGTGAATGTACTCGATTTTTCATTGAAAGAGTGTACCAGAAAATAATCGACGCATTGATTTTACACGACCTGCTGCCTCACGTTCTCCCCACTCCACATTAGGAGCTCTCATTGGAAAGGAGAAAAAAAAAATAGAGAAACTCTCACACTCGTGCTCTTTTCACTACAGACTTCTGTGTCCATGTTGTGGTTTGACTTTCCTTGGTTGATACTCCACAATCACCAAAGGGAATCTCAAGCTACAATCATTATGAACATGAACCACCACGAAAAAACACACACCCCTCCACATGGAAATTGTACTTTGTGGGTTTGGCCTTGATCCCCACACCGTTGGTTGTGTCGACCTTGTAACATGAGCCATCCCTTTTCTACTCTCTTAGATCCCATCAAAATGCTATGGGAAAGGTTGCATTTTAGATTATTGTGGAGTGCATGTTCTGAGTTTCACAGAAGTGGGCAACATTCGATGGCTCTCGTGAAGATTTGACATTGAACAGTTTTGTTATGCACATGTCTGCAGGTGTAAAAGTAGATCCTCTGCTACTACTAAAGTAGCTCTCAATCAGCAAGAATTTGGAACAGCCACAGTTGATAAGTCCATCAACAAATATCTCCCCCTAGTTCGATAGCCACAAGAAGGAGAGAGAAGTTTTGAGTCTTGTTATGTTGGATGCCGGCCGTTCACCGGCACTGACGTGGACATTTTTAATAATTTTTTAGTTTTTTCTTTTCTTTTTCTTTGCTGGTTTTCTAAGGGGGCCAGCAAGGGTCGTCGGTCGACCCCCACCGGCCACAGGCGCCGACCCTGGGCGAGGGGGTCTTGGCCCTCGCCTAGATCTGGCGAGGGCCGCGACGCCCTCGCCAAATCTGAGCCAGGAGAGGGCGTCGTGGCCCTCGCAAGGTCTAGGTGAGGGTGCGACGCCCTTGCCTAGGGCCGAGGCGCCCTTGCTTGGCTCAGATCTGGGCGAGAGCCAAGACCCCCTCACCCAGGCTCGGCGAGGGTCGCCGGTGACCCTCGCCGGCCCCCTTAGAAAATCAACAAAGAAAAGAAAAAAGAAAAAGAATAGAAAAAACTAAAAAAATTTAAAATGTCCATGTCAGTATCGGCGAATGGCTGGCATCCACATCATCAATTTTCGGCCAAAATTGGCCGGAAAGACTCAATTGACACAAATACAAAAGGTTTAGGACTAAATTGGCACCATTAAAAAATTTAGGACTGAATTAGCATAAATGCAATATGTTTAGGACTTTTTTTGACACTTTTCCCGAAATTATAATGTAGTCATTCTGATCAAATTTGGCTAGAAATTACTAACACGGCGAAGTGCCACGTAGGACAACTAGCGGTCTAGTGATGAGTAGGGGGTGTATGGTAACCATTATGGAATAGAAATGCGTTTGTTGTCGCGACCTAAATTTCGCCGAAACCTAGGCTAAATGATTACCAAGTTAATTAACTAACCTAGCTCAGACTTTCTCAAGTCCTACCTAATCGCAACTTAGGTTCATTTAATTTTTCAATCAAAAAATGTTCAATTTGGAGTCGCCACTAATCATTTCTTGGTAGGTTGATTAAAAACATAAATAAAGTAATGGGAGAATTACTTTATTTCTACGAACCAGATATTATGAGTCTGGAGACTTGATTACGCTAGACATTTATCTAACGGGCTTTCGGTACCTTTCATTTTTATGAAAAAAAAAATCATTGGCAAGCAGCTTGATTGGATTTTAACCTAAAGCACTAAGCATATATGTTATCACACAAGTATGCAATCAATGAAATAAAAATCCACAAATCAAGTGATAAATGGCACAGAGCACACGCCAAACAATTAAGTTCACTCTTTTTTATTTTCGCTTTTTTAGGAAGAAGACTAACCTATATGAAACGCATGAAATTAATCTAAATGCACGACCTAATCTAATGACGGGCTAACATGAATGCACTTAAACATGATACTAAATGAGCCTAGACTATATGACATAACATGACATTACTAAACTATATGACATGCATGAACAGTATGGTATATGACATGAAAATGCATGATATGCAAAATGAATTTTTTTTATGATTTTCGAAATCAATGTTTAATGAAAATTAACTATTTAGAAAAATAATCTATTTTATTTAAACTAGGAAAGAAAGCTATCCTATTCCTAAAAATAAAAGAATAAGGAAAAGAAAGAAAAATCTATCTTAGAATTCTAATCCTATCTCAAGATATTATCCTATCAAGGAAACCTATCTTAAGGTATTCTAAAATTCTAATCAAGATAACCCAAAAATTCTATTATATTTAAACTAGGAAAATTATCTCAAAATCCAAATTTAGCTAAAAAAATATTTCCAAAAATTATCTCAAAAATATTCTGAAAATTCTAATTAAGGATGCAAACTAATCTACATGAAATTTTTTAGAATTTTAAACATGCAAAGATAATAATAGAGATGGCAAAAATCAATTGAACAATTCAAATAGAGAAAGCATATATAACCAACTTGATAAAATATGATCAAGATAATCATAATTTCCAGTCAATCAAAGATATCAATCAAAGCAAATCACGAGCAGAGCTTCTTCAATTTTTCGAAAAAATAATCCCTAAATCCAAAATCGACTTTTGAAAAATAACGAACCGGACCTAAATGGCAATAGATCGAGTTGGTTATTTGTCCCGATTTTTCCTAAATTGGAGAATCGTTCCCGAATGGCAACGGCAAGAATTGTCCAATTTAAAAAAAACCGTTGCCTATTAGGAAAGAATCATTCCTAATTTGGATTTTAGGGTTTTAATTTATTCAAAAAAATTGTACCTAATATAGGTCAATGTAATCAATTCAAATATCTTGATTTCCGAAAATTGTGACAAAAAAAAAATCAGAATTTTTTTTTATCAATATTGCAAAAATCGTTTTTCTTGATTATCAAAAACTTGGAACTCACAAAAGTTCATATCTTAATCTTTTAATAACGAAAACATGTCAATTCAAAAGGAGCACTAATCATACGCAAGATCAACTCAAACATAACATATTTTTTAATAAAAAAAGATGAGAAATTACCTTGTTTTGCTCCAAAAAACAACGCACGTTCAAGTTGGGCAATTCGTCGAATCGTTGGCGGGCGTGCTTGATCGGATGTCTCCTCACGTCGGTGGCGTGTTAGGAAACTTGCAAGAACTTGATGAAGTCGCCTGGGGTGATGCAGTCGGTAAGAGGAAGAACTTCCCCCACTTTGTCCTATCCTTCTTTGGCTTGTTGATCTTTTGTCGGTTCCCAAAAGAAAACTAAAGTGGGACTTTGAATTCTGCAAGAAGAAAAGATAAAGCGTGATGGAAGACACTGCCGGCTCGTTGATGAGGAAGGTTGGAACAAGCTTCGTCGTCGTTTCGGGAAAGGAAGCAGTGTGGTCTCGAGTCAATGCAAAAGTGGAGGTGCGGCTACCAGGGTCAGCAAGGAGCGGTAACAAATCAACAAGGAAAACACTGCAGCAACCACGAATTTCGTCGGAGGGGAGCTGACGCCGATGGTGTCTCGATCGCGACTCTTTTTTTTTTTCTTCTCTTCCTTTCTCACGTGTATTTCTCTATTTCAGAATGTGATTGTGCAACCCTAAATTTTGAAGCTTAGTGGTATTTATATAGACGATATTAAGTCAAGTCAGGGGCCTTAACTTTCTGTTATTTGCAAATTCGACCCCAAAATTACAGCATTTTTCAGTCAAATCCCGGGAGGGTCAAATCGCATCAAATTGGCTCCAATTTTGCCACCGGTCCGATTTAAATGCAAATGCATGTAATGCATGCTAAAAACTAAATAAAAAAACTATATGAAAACTAAAAGATGATTTAATATTTTTGGAGGGGCCGAGGTCGGTCCTTAATTTTTTAACTAATGAAATAAATTCTAAATTAAATCTAAATTGGGGGTCAAAATTTAGGTGTCAACATTTTTTAAAACTACTTCTTTTTTTTTACTCCAGAATGAGTTTTGCAGCCTAAAAGAGAAATAATTTTTTTTTACTTCTTTGGAGAAAGAATGACTTCTAAACAACCTAAATATTTTGTATTTGTACCAATTCAGTCCATTTGGCCAGCCGACGCTGACGTGACGTGGCTCGCCGGCCAGCCAAAATAATAATATTTTTTTTATTTTTCACTTCTTGTTAAGAAGTGTGGCCAGTGAGGGTGAGAGCCGTGAAGCCATCGCTAGCCGGCCAAA
>BCNH02000006.1:31708010-31735049 GCA_001662345.2 Metrosideros polymorpha var. glaberrima | reverse complement strand
TAGAGAATCAATTCTTTACCAAATACAAATCTCATTCAGAAGTAGAAAACTGTTCCAGAAGTCATTCTTTACCAAACGCATTTTTCTTCCAGAATCATTTTTGGCAGAGAATTAAAAATTCTAGCAGGTTATCAAATGCACCCTTAAACTCTGTTATTATTCCCACCGGTTTTGAATTCAAACTAGATCGAACCCTGCTTTTTCCTAGCTTTGGTTGAAGTGTCCCCTAATAGACTTCCAAGTCGAGCTCGAGCTAGACGTGAGTCGGTTCTTGTTTACTTCGATTGGCTTCCCTGGCTCATACTCGTGCCCGAATCCGACCTAATATATGAGCTGTGATTTTATACCACCAAGAATATTATATAATTATCATAAAAGAGCATGCAAGATAATTACTGTAGATTTAATATACACATACATACATATATAAATATGTATAATAAAGTGAGGGGATTAATTAGGGCATTTCTTTTTCTTTTTTTTTGCTATAGTGTCAGCCAAACAAAATAAAACTATTCCATTACACATACGAAGTGCTTTTACTGAAATTATGTTTACTTTTTGTTGGATGTTTACAACAAATTTGGCTAATATGCAGAACCAGTGGAACATAACTTACCATTGAAACACTGCTCGTGTGCGTAAAGATAGGTACAGCAACAAAAAAAAAATTTCTCACTTTAAAGAGCTTATTCCGCTGCATAGAGATCATCCAATCTCGCTTTCCTGTACCCTAAAATGTTATCACCATTTTATTCACCAAAACATTCCTAATTTAATTTTGTCAAGAAAAATAAATTTGGTGAATTCTAGCGACTTTGCGTGTACATTACATTAAGATTATTAGATCGATAAATCCAATTATTTTATTTATTCATACCACGTCAACGGCGTGTTTATCCATCCGAGGTAGCATTTCTTGTTATCGAAAAAATTTGCAGGCCGATGAGATGAAGAGGGAGAAAACAATCAAGTCGTCGCATTTCAAATTAAATAGATCTAACATTGGAAAATTTGTTTTAAAAAAATCAGAAGTCATTTGTACATGAAAATGAAACGAAACTATTATTCTCTCTTGAAGCAAATCGAACTTGAAATAATATTCTAATCTCTATCTTTAAAGGACGACCTCAGGCTTAAAAATCCTGCGGGCATATTGCTTCTCGTCCATCCTTGTTGTTGAGTGCGAATATGGTTCCCTCCATTATTAATCCCCCCTCGAGTAATTGCCAACTTATCAAATTATAAAATTACGTATAAATGATGATACCACGAACTCCCTTCGTGATTAGATCCCTTCAAAATTGAGAAAATCATTGCCATTTGGGAGGTGGGCAGTGAGCCACATCTCATTCTCTCTCGTCTCTATATCCTCCATGACCGAGGGGTGAGGAAAAGAGAGGTTATTAGGATATGGCAAAAGGCATTTGATTTGGTATTTTATGAGAGTGAGAGAGAGAGAGAGAGAGAATATATTTGTTCTTTGTTTGTTTTGCTTTCTTTCCAAATTAAATTTTTTTTTAAAGTCCAGATATTTCTATGACCTATTTTCGCAATCGCGTCAGAAAATGGAAAAGAAAAGGAAGTTTGTACTTTTTTGTCGCTCGATTATTATAAACGGATGACAATGCAATGCTCCCGATGCACCTAATAATCGCAGACAAGGTCGAGTTCAAAAACTAGTTATCGTCGGAAAGATGGAAATAGTTAAGCATAAGAGCCAGAAGAAAATTGGAATGAAGAAAAGTTAAATATTTTTCAGTATTACCGAAAGTTCAATTAGGTCGGCAATAGTTGGGTGGAACTTGATCGTTTTTGTAGTAGGGTGGCATTCTCATCATAAAGGGCTAAAAAAACCAGCAGCATACCCGTGCCATCTCCTTCTCCCTCGACCGGAGCACACTCATGATTATCTTTCTAAGCTCCGAAGATCCCCTTAGGCTATAAATAGAGATTTTTAAACAATATATTAATATAAATCATAGGAATATGTTCATTGAAAGTCCTAAAATTTGTCGGGAAAGTACAATTGAGTCTTAAAATTTATAAAAAGTGTAATCAAGTCCTAAAATTTATCAAGTTAGTACAATTGAGTACTTTTATTAACTCCGTCCATTTTTGCTAACAAAAAATGCTGACGTGGCTTTTTAAATATTTTCTCTCCTATGTGCTGATGATATGGCTAAAATGTTAAACATAAGGTTAAAACGATGTCATTTTGATTCAAAACTGATTTTTAATACAAAATTTGTTTAAATTAATTATAAAAATAAGCTAAACTTAGAGAGAGAGAGAGAGAGAGAGAGAAGAGTTGAGAGCTCTCGCAGGAAGGACTTGATTGAATCAATTTGATAAATTTTAGGACTTGATTACACTTTTTGCAAGTTGCAAGACTCAATTGCACTTTCATGATAAGATTTAAAAATCCCAGTAAGCATATCCCTAAATATTAGTTCGAACCCTGCAACATTCCTCTTATTTTCAAATACGAAAAATTTGTTCCGCGTTTATACCTGGAATAAGGCTGATATTATGTTGCTCAGTGCTCACTCTCACTCAACACGAAGAGAGGTGCTTTCAGATGTAGCTGTCTCCATCGATCAAATGGAAGAATATAGCAGAAGAAGTAATATTCGAACTTTGACCACGGGTATGCTTGAATTCTACCTGTAGAGTATTATGGGTACCTCATTTTAAGAAATATTTGATGCCAGAACTCATTAATTACATTATTTACATTATTGACGTGATTGAATATTTAAATAATGTATTATCTAGTAATTTGTGTTAGGTGTGGTTCATACTCTTTATCGATAGAAAAGCACTGGAGTCCTACTTTTATAGGCTAAACCCATATTTTATTGATAGTTTGAATTTGAATCCATAAATAACTACTGCTTAAATATATTCATTTTTTTATTATATTTGAACGATATAAATGAGAGGTGCGATGAGCCAATTATAATGAAATCATTTGCTGGATATAACTATAATTTAAAGATGAATCAGAATAAAACTTGTGTTTCAATTTTTCTCTCTCAATTTTTACTTTTTATTTTGTGTGATTTTGCGACGAATTCCTAATAATCTAATCTTATTTGGTTTTGCTTGTGGTTTTTTTTTTTTTTGCAACTCGTGTTAAGTGCATGAATGTGAGTTACAATGAAAGAGCCAAATTGTCAAATTGACTTGACATCAGTCAGAAAAATCCCGAAATTTGTTTGAATTTTCGCATTTTTTAATGATGGAGATAACAATATTCCATGAGTCGTGGAAGCCCATTTTGGAATATGTACTTGTCGGGCTCTCATTCCTCCGGTTGGCGTCCACTCTCTTTCAGAAAACGATCTTTACCCATGAATGGATCGATAGTCCCCTAGAAGAGCCTCCTAGTGATGATGACCTCGTGATGACAATTCATCATCACTACCATAATTTAAAAAATATATCTTATTTGATGATCCCCATCATTAACATTCAACTATGACTCTCTCTACAAAGAGCGTGGTAGCACAATGATAAAGAGATTAGATTATCTCTTTTGAAATCATAAATTCGACTTATGTTGTGAACGAACATCAGATCAGTTTGTGTCTTTGAGCGTTTGCTACCTCATGTGTAAGGCCAGTAATTTTCAACACAACCCATTTACATGACATGACACCACATGCAATTATATAGGTTTGAATTTGACATAAACACGATAAATCGTGTCTTACGTGAGTTGGTCTGCTAAAGCCGTTTAGTTGTCAAGTCGACGCGCTTAAGTTCATGTGTTAATGGATCATTTTGTTTCAACATATCATAATTAAACACGTTTTAACACATTTAGTACTCATATTTAATGGTTGTTTTGTCCTTCAAAGCTTAAAAAAATAACACTATGTCAAAAAGAATAAAACATATGTTTAGGGATACAAAAGTATTAAACATAAAAAAAAAAGTTAATTGTACCGTTCATTTGAAATATAACGTGAAGTGAAACTATTTATATTTTTTAAAAGACGTGTTGTACGCATGAACATACCTTTTTAAACAGGTTATCATATTGTGTCATGTCGGGACTCAACATGTTAGTTGTGTGTGTCGTATGTGTCGTGTGACTTGCTTTGTTAAGCGTGTTCATATCGAGGAAGTTAATTTATTAGATGTGTCGTGTTCGGATTAGACATATTCATGTCATACCCCTATTATATTATGTCACAATTTAAATGACACTACTCGATTAATGTCAACCCTATTCATGTGGAGAAACTTCCTTACTTATGACGTGCCAATGATGCAGTGGTGACAAGCTTGTATACCTACTAATAAACTAAATAGTTATGATTCAAACCTAACATTTTATATTAGATTTAAAATTCTTATGGTAATACTTAAAGGGTATGATCGTCCCTTGCAATCTTATATATAACTATCACTCTCTCTCGAAGAGTGGCAAAAAATGAGGTGCTTCTTGCAACACCGAGGTGTCCCCACCTCTCTCTCTCTTGCAATTTGTATTCATACCATTGTATTTGCATCGACAATTCATGTCATTTGTATTAATAAAAAATTGTGTGAAATTAACCCAATACGGTGTGATAACTAGATTTTCACTCAACATATTCAAAATCTCATGATATCACGTCAATTATGAGTTGGTTCTATATCATCGTGTCAAATTCAATTTTTTTCTATAATTTTTTATCATCTCCCCGTCGTTGTGGTGTCATCTCAATTAGAAATTATCGTCAGAGGTTAGTTCTCCAATATGGTTTGCAGAACTTCTACTTTTTACTCCAAAAGGTAACTGTTGGGTCCGTGGATAAAAAGGGCTTCTGGTCTTAAATGCCGTCGCACGTGTTTTCCCATTCACAACCTTTGTAATCGTGTTGATTGCACCATCAACAAGTAAAAGTCTGTACAAAGCACCCTTTTTGGGGTCCTTTGGTTTCTTTTGAGGATGTTTTCGATGTTTACGCTCTCCATGAACATCTTGTAGCACTGGTCGAACCATGGCAGAGGCTAATTTTGTATAATTCCTTTAGAAATTTTATCGGATCAAAAGATAAGGGGGAAATACGAAAAAGTCCTAAACCTATTGTATCAATACCAATTCCATCATAAACATTTCAATTGAACAAATTTAATCCTAAACCTTAAACCTTATTACATTGGTACAAATTCAATCCATTCGGCCAATTTTGGCCGGAAATCACTGACGTAGATGCCGAGACCAACCTACGAGGCATGATTGGTGCTAACGTGGACAAATTATATATATATTTTTATGATTTTATATTTTTTTCTTTTTTCTTTTATGTTTTTTCATTGTGGCCACGCAAGGGTTGCTGGTGAGTTCTTACAAGCCCTCTCCCTCGCCAGCCACAATGAAAAAAGCAAAAAAGAAAAAAGGATTAAAAAATTCAGAAAATATTTTTTAACATAGTAAAATTTGTGCATGTCAGCACCGGTCGTCTCATGTAGAACAGCTGACGTCTATGTTAGCGATTTTTGGCCAAAATTGTCTTGATAGACTGAATTGATACAAATGTGAAAAGGTTTATGATTAAATTGGTCAAATTAAAATATTTGTGACTGAATTGGTACCAATACAATAAATTTATGGCTTTTTTTGATATTTTTCTTGAAGGATAATGTTCATATATATCAACCCTAGCATTTCGTTCACATTTAATCTATTGCATTCGTATATTTTCGCGAGAAATGTATTTCGGAAGAAAAGAAAAAGAACATATCGCACGCAACGTTCGGGGGAAGATTAACTCATCAGTCGCAAAGGGAGACCTTTCGAGGCAAAAGTTGCTGTTTATGCTCTTTTGGATGTGGGATGATACATGCTACGTCCTTATCTGAGTATGACATTTACGCTCTCAGTTCGAAGAAGAAACAAATAAGAGGGATGGAACCATTTCAAATGCTTTAATTGGACAGCTTGTCAAAGAAAATTGACAAAGATATGCTATATATCCTTAGAAAGAAGTTCTCTCTAGTTGTTCGACGATGAGAAAAAGGATGCGATCAAGCCGAAAAGGAATAAGGAAAGATGGATGAGAAAAGGACCGTGAAATGCTCGTTGTGGACTCATCTTCTTCCTTTGGAATTTTTCTCAAGACGCATCACGTAATGAACTTTGCAACGATGAAGAACGGAAAAAATCTTACCTATACTCGGTATATGTGAGCCCAATTCATATGCACCATTGGATGAGACGGACGTCATATGGGACCCACTTATTTAACGGAGGATTTGAGCTACATGATCCGGGTGTATTTAATATTTGCTCGGGAGAATGTGGCTATAAAGAATGGGAATTGGAGAGAGAGAGAGAGTAAAAATATGGATTCGACTTGAGGTTGTACCAGAGCAATTCTGATTCCATGGTAGTAGATTCATTCACAGGAGTTAAAATAAAGAAAAGACATCACTAGCTTGTTAAGTTCATTGGTAGATCTATGACCTGAGTTTTTGTTTAGATCACTAAAAACTCTACCTTATAATAGAGTGAGTTTATTTGCATAAGTAATTCAAGATCGGTATGACCAAATTTATTTTTCAGATTTTGACAAATTCACGTCGCAAACGACAACTTTCTTCTATTCTGCTCATTCCTTTGGCTAGAAGATTCTATTGTTCTGCTGTAAAAAATGAATTTTTCTTTGTGCTAGTAGATTTCTAAAGCAGTCGGCAAGTCTCAAAAAACTGTTGGTAAAGAAAAGTTACTGGTTACCTGATTATTCAATAATTTTTTTGGTTATTTACCAAGACTTTTTATGCAATTATTAATCTTTTCGACAGTTTGCAAATTATCAAATTTTCTTATCTTTAATAAACTTTCATTCGTCTTTCTTAACAGAGCCTTGAATGTACCAACTTTTATGCGAACTAACTATCTTTATTTGAATGATTTGAAAAATATTTTCCTAAAAATTATTGCTCATAATACTTGCATTAATTAGTCAATGGAAAATGTTTTCAATATTAAAAATAATTAATGTCTAAACATTTTTATGGACAATAAAAATATTTTTCGTTCATTCGTTTTTATAAACTATACAAGTAATTGTTTTTAGGAAAATGTTTTCCAAGTCATACATTTTCCAATGAAACAAATGGAGCCTAACTCTTGTTTGAGATACATACTTGTGTTTATTTATTATTTTTAATTTATCAGCCTTTTTTTATTGGTGTTTACCAACTTCTATTTTTCTCGCTTATAAAAGCCTTACATTTATCAACTCTTATATGGATTTTTCAACCTCTATATGTTTGACTTACATTTTCTCTCCCATTAGGACACGAACTAGTTTTTGTATACCTAATCTCATTTGAATTCCTTACCAATTTAAGAAAACTTATTGGACAATAGAAAAAATAGTGAATTAAAAAAAATCAAATGAACCTCGCTAACGAACTCAAATAAAAGTTGATAACTCAAAACTAATTAATAAATTAATCGTTTACAAGTAAATAAATTACTTGAATTAAAGTAAAGTTAGATTTTTCATATAATAGTTGGTAAACTTCAGGTTTAATTAAAAAAAAGGTAAATCAAAGTTGGTAAAAGATAAGAAAAGTTAGTAACTATAAGAAAAATGAATTTGGTTAGAAGCTTAAGCGAGAATTGGTTAACCCAAATTAGTTGGTAACATAATTAGATATAACTTAGTAACTCACTTCAATCAAGGTTGGCAATTTCCTTAAAAAGTTGGCAAATGTAAGTTGTTGCTAAAGAATGCGAATAAAAGTTTGAAAATGATAAATAAATACAAAAGCTTGGGAAATTAAGACAAAAAACAAATAAATGTCAGTAAGTAACTCAATTGGTAATTTAATACTAGGTGGTTATTCAGTGGGAGAAAAATCGGTGAGTCACATTAATTTAGGTTGATAATCTTTTTTTAAAAAAGCTAGTAAATATAAGGGTTTATTAACCGAGACAAATAAAAATTAGCAACTCAATAGAAAAGTTGGTAAATTAGGCAAAAACTATTAGAAGTAGGTGGGTAACACAAATGAGAGTTGACAATAAAAAATAATTAGTAATTTAATTCGATAAAAGTTAGTAAATCACTCTAATTTAGGTAATAATTTCTTTTAAGAATACTGGTAAATTTCACTGAAATGTTGGTAAGTTACCAACATGTTACCTGTAAACAAGTCACTGGTAATTTTTGTCACCAATGGTTTTTTTTACACTTATTGAAATACACCAACATGGAAAAAATGCGTATTTTTTTTTATAATTGCACGGAACAATAGAATATTGCTGCTTCGACTTTACACTTTTCCATTAAAGACAATATGTTATATCGTATCCTCCCAAGCTATAACAAAGAATGGAGCCGAGTATTTCTCCTAGATATAAAACCTAACTATGTCTAAACCTGAAAATGACACACTAGCTATCACACTATAAACAAATTGAACTCATTTTGTCAATTGAACAATGATTTCCGAACGTAATTTATGTACACAAACATGGTCATCCACGAATCACCTTCTTTCATTCAACTCCACCAAGTCAATTCAAAACCTAAACCCTAAGCCCATTATTTATCTAAAGCATGATACCTCAAGTTGCGAAATGTTTCATAATGGATTTGTGGAAAAGAATAATATATAAAAAAAAAAATTGCAGAAGGAAAACCATTGGCTTAACGGATTGTTGGTGAACTCTTTTTCACGAATTTTTTAACTTGTTATTTGGTCTGAAAATTGAAGATATGTATGCTTGGAATGAGAACCGTTCATCTTGTCTTACTAGAGTTGGGCCAAGAGGGAATCAAAAGCTTTTCTTTGAACCATGATGGTAGGCTATTTTCCAGATTTTTTAAAAATAAATTCTAATTTGTAGATTTTTTTTTGGCACCACTCAACTTGTCTTAGAGCCATGACAGTAGCCTTTTCTAGGTATTGATTGTCCACCATTGTCTTTCTGCTGAAGACGATAACGAATATAAATTTGTTCCCACCATGGTTTGTTCATTTCTATGAATAACACCTTGAATAATGAATAGAAGATGATATAACGATCGCGTATATTTATGAGATAAGCTGCGTTGGATTGCGAAGGAGAAAAATAAAGTAATTTTCTAGTTTAAGCATAAGCATGAGTTAATTTCACAAAGTGATTAATTTGATTTATTTTGAAAAAAAGAAATAATTTAAAATGCAAGAGGGTGAAGGAGAAGGAGAGAAGTGTCGCGATGTGTCCGGGATCGAACAACGTTTGAAGATTTGAATTACTTTGAAAAGTACGATATGTTCGATATTTACAATTGGAAGACATGAAAGGACTAGAAAATTGTAGAGAAAGTCCCCGGATCTCAAGATGCTATTAAAAGTTACGGCTTTATTCATTTTATTGTTTATTTTACTTCTTTTTATAAAATTCACTTTATTCTGTTGATAACAGGGAAGGCTTTCAACAGAACTTTTCATCAAATTTGATGCTTCAAGAGCATTTCAGATTTGCTTCATGAACCGTACAATTTCCAACATCCAGCGTTCATTTCTTTCTCGAACTCCGATTGATTTTAGAAAAAATGAATGATTTGAAAAATATTTCTTTTAAAATAATAGTTGCTTGTATTGTATACAAAAATGAACGAATGAAAAAATGTTTTTATCATTCGCCAAAGTATTTGGGTAAAATTGTTGTCAATTATGAAAATATTTTTCATTGACTGGTTATTCAAGCAGTATGAGCTATCGATTTTAGAAAAATATTTTTCAAATTATTTATTTTTCACGAAACATATGAAGTCGAAGTGTAATGCTATATTCCTTCTTTCTTGTTTTCCTTCATGCAATTTGCCAAACAATTTTCGGTTCCTGTGTGAGCCTGTACAACTAGACTTTCAGTATTATTATTATTATTATTATTATTTGCAAAAATTTCATTTTTCTAGCTTTCGACCTTTTTTCCCACGTTTTCGACAAAAAAGAAAAACTATTTTCCAATGTTGGTTTCTATTTCTGGAAACGGCAAGTAATGTCCTGTTGACCGATGGTCATTAGGTCCCACTACAAGAAATCAAGTCAAGCTTTCTTCCTCATTCAACGGTGGCGACGCAGTCAGCGCTACAGGTGTTGACCCCACCGTCTGAAAATTACGCGATACGCCAGTCAATTATGTCAGTCCCTCAGTGCGTTTTTGCCTTTTTATCACATCGGGCAGATTGACCAACCCAAAACATTTCCCACGCCTTGCACCCAAAAAAAGTTAAATTCAAAAAAATAAAAATAAAAATAAATTCGAGATGATTACATTTCACATTATTCACTAAACTAACGCCACTTGGCATCACTTGCTCATAATAAATTGAGTTAATAGCATGAAAAACCCAAAACTGATATAAATGTGATAAATTTACCCTAAATCAGTACACGTTTGACAGATTTACCTTAAACTAATTTTTTTACCACGAAAAATCTTAAACTAATACACATGTAATAAATTTACCCAAAATTTAGTTTTTTTTAAAATAAAAATAACTTAGTTGACGTTTATTCAATTAGCTCATTTTCTAACGACAATGCTCAGTCTATCTTCTCCAACAAACCTTAAAATTTGTCACTTGTGTACTAATTTAGAGTTTTTGGTGGTCAAAAAATTAGTTTGGGATAGATTTATCACAGATGTACCAGTTTGGATTTTTTCATAGTAATAATCCTATATTAATCCATGCCATTACTCATTTTAGTGCTACATGAAGTATTTTCTCCTTGTGCATAATTTAAGATCATATGTAAAAGTGTTAATATCACGAAAAACTCTAAACTGATACACTTATGACAAATTTACCAAAAACTAATTTTTTAACTACGAAAAATCACAAATTGGTATACCTGTAACAAATTTACCCCCCGTAAGTTTTTGTTAAATTGGGTTAATACCACAAAAAATCCTAAATTAATACACTTGTGACAAATGGAGGGTAAAAATCATAAATTGGTATATTTGTCAATTACCACGTGTCATTCAACTCAGTAATTTAAAGGTAAAATATAACAGAAACTAATTAGGGGTAAATCTATCGCATGTGTTGTTTAGGATTTTTTGTGGTCAAGAAATTAGTTTGGGGTAAATTGGTCACAAATGTATAAATTTGAGATTTTTTGTGATATTAACCCTATGTAAAATAATTGGAAGTTCATATTTTTAAATTCTCCCTCATCGAAGAGGATTTCGATAAATTTGATATCGATTCCGTTGACTTTTGAAAGTCCAAATCGCAAATAAAAAGATTAAGCTTTTGGAGAACGGAATGTGTTATATTTATATGTTAATAATAGCATTAATTAATTCTCTCTATCTCGTCGGCAATATAACAAGCCGACCACAGTAAAATTCCTCTTCTTTCAAAATCACTTGCCAGTCCTGAACAGATGGCAAAGCCCACTTGCAAGTGGGCACTGCCAAGTGCCGAGCCGACAGCTCCACATTACAGTCGTCGGACGTTCGGAGGTTGGCGGTAGGCGGAGGAAATTCAAACGCGGCGTTGACTCGGGCGGCGAGTCGGTGGTGGTGAGGGGGTTATTGGCGTTGACTCGCGTGACTCGTGTTGTCTTTTGAAGTCTTTGCCGCCACATCTTCTCTAATTTCTTTTACTCCAGATTTAAAAATGTGCGAAACATGTAATAACGTAGGCAACCAAAAAACAAGGACACGCCTACTTTTGGATCAAGTGGAAAATGTTTCCCCAAGTTTATAGTAAAATCATGTTTGCATCCCCACGGTAAAAATACGAGTATATGGCCATTGATCGAAAAAATTATAATTTTGCTCTCGAATTTACGTGAAAGCAGTAATCAGTCCCATCACATTCTCGCGAGGCTTGGTGATTTTTTTATAAGCTGAAAATAAAATGAACGATCATCGACTATTTTAGAAAGGACAGCCCCCACCGCCCATGGTGGTAGTGGGTGGAGACTTTGGTTTGACTCAAGGCAGCGAACAGGCGGTGGATGGTGGCGTTGGCCGTAGACAGATAACTTACATAGATCAAGCACCTTTCAACAAGATGATGATTTTTTTCCTTTTTTTTTATAAGACAAGATGATGATTTTAAGCCATGGACAGACATGGGAAAAATCTTTTGGGCCGCCCATTATTAGGCCCAACCCATCACGAGACAATTAATCTATTATGGGACGAAAAAGTTTTGACAACTAGCCTAGTTTATTCATAGTCAAGTTTAGGAAAAATTGTAAAAAAAGTCACAAACCTATTGTACTTTTACCAATTCAGTCCTAAACCTTTTAAGTTTGACAATTCAATCCTAAACATTTTGCATTTGTGCCAATTCAGTCCTTTTGATCGACCGACGCTGATGTGGCGTTGCCGGCACTAACAATTTTAATATTTTTCGGATATTTTTTATTTTTCTCTTTGTTTTGGGTTTTGCCAGTAGTCGCCGAGGGCTCAGGCCTTAATGGTTTGGGCGAGGCCGGTCGTGCCATGGCCATTGTCGCTCGTAGCTAGGTGAGGCCCTAGCGAGAAGGTGAAAAAACGAACCCATTGAGGCCTTGGAACCGAGTTTGGCATCAGATCCAATGAAGCGACAGAGGTTACGGACATAGGGCGTGGAGGACGCCGAGGGGGATCTTCCTTTGCAATGCCTCGTGGCTCTCGCTGTCGCTGGAATTGTTGTACCTGGCGACATGGGATAGAGAGAGATAATCCAAAATTAGGCTTTTCGCGAATGGACCTGGATCTCAAATCAAGCCTCGTCCCGACATGTGAGAGCGCAAGATGGAGCTTCAATGTGGACAAGATTGGAAATTGGAAACCCTAGGCAAAGCGCATTGCGATTGAGGAGAGAGAGAGAATCGAGAATGGAGGATTCGACTAGAACTGAAGAAAATTGCCAGGGCCTCGCCCAGCCGCGAGCGACAGCAGCCACGGCCTTGCCAGCCGCAGGCGAGGGTTTCACGACCCTAGCCCTATGGCTGGCAAGCTCCGGTTCCGAAGCTCACTGGCCACATGGGAAGAAAACCAAAGAGAAAGAGAAAAAAATAAAAAATATCGAAAAACATTAAAATATTATTAAATTTGTCCATGTCAGCATTGACCAGCCAAAGGGACTAAATCGGCACAAATACAAAAGATTTAAGACTGAATTGGCAAACTCAAAAGGTTTAGGATTAAATTGGCAAAAGTGCAATAAGTTTATGACTTTTTTTTATAATTTTTTCGTCAAGCTTCCAAAGCCTACCAGCGGTACGTTATAATAATTATTAAGTGTTACATAAAAAATTGATCATATATTTACGAATAACACTGATTTTTTTAGAAAAATAGAACTGACTACTGCTTTATATTATTAAAGCTAACAGAGGATAAACAAACTTTCATTCATTTTAGTTTTAATATGGTCTAAAAATTTCGAGATGAACCGAGTATATGTAAGTCGGTCTGCATCCGTTTCCGATTCCAATTTCAAGAAATCAATTGTCTTGCAAGATAAAACCAAATCCTTCGGGTCGATAAAGCGATCGGAAATAATGGCTATCTTATTCTGATTGATTAGTGAACTCATACAAGTCGAAGATCAGTGCACCCAATTACTACATAAACTTGCGTGTCTTTGTCCTTGTTGCAATCTTGGACCGCCTGGTACATTACTCCATATGAATTTTAAGATGACATGCTTGTCAGAAGAGCAAAATCAAGCCACCACGACAATTATCCATGATGACATACTTTCAATTTCCAATTGGATCCGGTATGATCGACGGTCAAGTGGAAATCCTACTAACCATAAAACTTAATTCTATTGAGGTGATAAATTGGATTTTCCTTTATCGGATGTTGCAATGATGTGAGGTGGTATCACGGTCGTCACCTCATCCTCACTTTTCTCTCTTGATATCATCGGCCCCAAACTTTTTTCGCATTGGTGAAATTCTATATATTTCTGAGAGATAAATAAAGTCCATGCTAACTAATAGAATAGCCACTTTGAAGATATATGTTTGTTACTATGATTCTAATATGTAAACTAGAGCTTTTTAATAAGTGAAATAGTCGCACACAATTATACAGGTGCAAAAGTTCTCAGTACAAATTGAATAAGGAAAGTTGTCCATCAAGAAGGAAAAGTTCAGAGCAATACAGTGAGCGTTGAAATATTGTCCCACATTGCTTGATAATGTTGACAATGGGTCCTAAATGCTTTCTATATTCACGTGGTTTCATTCCACCTATCAGCTCAAGCTTTTGGGTTGGAATTACTAACAATGAGAAAATTTTTCATTTGTGCAATCAGCAACTTTAGCCTGCGTTTTTTTTTTTATACTTAACAGAGATACTAATTTCGATTATATTCTCAAAATAAATGTGCACCGTATGATTAATGTGATAAATGAGAATATTTTCCTAATATTTGCATTGAAACAATCTCGAGCACATCAAAGAGAAAAACATCCCGAACCTTAATACCTTCGACAACTTATATAGGTCACATTATTCCTATTCAAATTACATCGTTTGATGTTCACTAACATGATCACTAGGCATGGGAAATCGGCACAACGGGCACAAATGGCTCGTGTTTAGCCATCGGGCGATACAATCATAGTGAAACATGTGCCTGCATGGCAAGCGGGCAACAATCACGTCAAGCACATTCATCTCTTCCAAGCATATCGGGCAGGGCTCTACCACATCACCTTCGCTTGGACACTTGCTGAGTCTCATCTTCACGAGTGTGTCAATAGCTTCTCGAGTCGCCGGTATTGCCACAAAGTCGGTGTTGTTCAGCGACTCTTGTGACGCCGCAGCCAATTCCAACTGCTTGGTCCGCCATATCTCGATTTGGAAACGCATACAGATTGGTATTTTCGTGAGGTGAGAGTAGCCGTCGCTCGCCAACACTTCCTCTAGGTACAGGGCTGCGTTTTCAATGCTGATGTCTATGTCCGACCCTGCCGTCATGACATATTCACCGGTCTCATATACCACAACACCAGAACCCTCGCCGAACAACCTTTGCCTCATCCAAAAGAGATTGTCGATGGTGCACGGCATGTTGTCTCGCTCGAGCATGAAGGAGCGGGTTCTCGTGAACAGGTTGAAGAAATTGCACCTTTCCATTCTGTCGAAGCTGTCCGGTACCGCATCCGCATTCTCTCGTGGACAATGAGCATGGATATATACACTTTTTGCTCCGAGTCTCATGGTGAATTTAGATTTGGAGAGTGAGAGAGAGAGGGGACCGCCTTTTCGGATTAGAAAACGAAGACGCTAACTGATGAAGACGAAACGGTTTCGTCGTGAAAACTCTTTTGGGTCACGACAACGTTCTAGAAATCGACGAATTGTTTTTTCTATGGTATTGTCGTAAGACATACACAAAGTTATACTAGATGTACTCCCAAAGTCGACTAGGTTTCTTACTTAATTTGCCTTTCCGAAGCCTTTCCTAGTTAGGAAAGTATGGAATCTGGAATGTCTCTTTTTTTTCTCTTGAATATCTACGAACTGATGACCTTTTCGACGATTAAAATAGTGTCCGGTAATCAGTTCTTGAATTATGAATCTTGTAGTAATACCCTCTATTTTGTATCACGTAATTAGAATAATATTATCGGTTTGGACGATAGATTTTTTCCTGAAGTTATCTTCTCAAGATTGATAACCATGGTTTGAATTTCAATTCCGGATCACCACATAAACCTTATTCGATGTGTTCTCTACATCTACAAGGATTCCATATTAACTTTATTTTTCTTAGGAATGAAAACTTATTTTTCAAGAAATTAACAAAAGAGATGAAAATAGTGATGCAGATGAGTGGTCTTGACTCAAATTAGGAAGCCTAATAATTCATCGGAGTATAAGCTTGTTACCCCATGTATTTTGTATCACTTGAGAGTTCGGACAAGGTAGTTTTAACTTATTTAGATCCTAAGGTCGATATCTTTAATTTATTCTTTCATGATAGTCTCATATTATTCTGGAAATTCCAATTCACGAAAATTAAAGAATTATATTTTGGAAAAAAATTACAACCATGCCATAAAATTGGATATAGTCATTTTGACTTGATATTTTGTCAATTTAAGACCAAATTTTTTACGGGAAGAGATGGACGCCTATCTACTGTAGTTTACATGCAGGAATTGTAAATTCGAGACATTATTGTTTTAGGATTAGAGAAAATAAAAACTGATGAATTTCTACTAACTGGTTAAGCGGGCGGGGTTAAGGAACATGAGAAGATTAGGCGGCAAGTAATTAGGATTTCAAATTTTCGCATCTTATATCTAACTTATAGGTTTTTGTATCTTTTATCAAAGGAATATACGAGCAACTGCAAATTTAAAAAAAAAAAAAAATTCTCACATCGATTTGTGATGGTACGTCTTAGAACCTTAATTGAAGAATATGACGAAAATGTTTGAAATAAAGTACGGATCCTACATAGAAAAAGAATTCAAACTTATAAGCATGCCATAAAATGGGAATTCAAAGTTGAATTGGCAATACCGTGAAACTATTCACGAGCCTATTGAGAAAAAGAATTCGCAAAACCTATGTTGAAATTCTTATGTAGACCATGATTAATTTAGTCAACATCACTCAATCTCGTGGGCATAGCGAAACGGCACAATGGGCACAAATTGCTCATCTTTAGCCATCGAGCTAGACAATCGCGATGGAACTCGTGCTTGCATGGCATCCGGGCAACTTCCACTTCACGAAGATTCATGTCTTCCATGCATATCGCGCACGGCTCTCCGGTGCCGCCATCCTCTTTCGAACCACTGTCGAGCCTCGTCTTCTCTAGTGCGTTGATGGCCTCTTGAATTGCGGGGGCCGCCCTGGAATTGCCGGGATATTCCATCGATTCTTCTATTGCCGCCTCTGATAACAATTCCAAGCTATCTCTCCTCCACATGATGACGTTGCAGGCCATCTCTACCGGCATCTTCTGTAGGTGCGAGTACTGCTCGTTCCTCAACACGTTTTGCAAGTGTAAGGCCGAGTTCATGAAGAAGCAGTCTATGGATTGCCGTTGCGGCGTGATGTAGGGGCCGGCCGTGTGATCAGCGATCACATGAGAGGCATCAAGGAGCAATCTCTGCTTCACCAAGAGGAGTTCGTTCAGGCTGTGCCGGAAATCTCGTCGCCGGAGCATGAAGAAGCGGGTTCGCGTGAACCTGTCCGAGAAAAAGCCGCTTCGCCTGTTCTCGCGGTCCTCCGGCAACGCGCTCGCCTCCTCTCGTGGACAAAGCACTTGAAGGGTTATGGTGACTTCTTCATCGATATCCATGGCGAATTGAGAACAAAGTATCCGTGCAAGTGTAGTGTGGAAAAGGAAAAACTTTCTGTGGATTGGAGGCGTTTAGTGACTCGGACGAAGTACCAAGATTTGGGATATAATTTTGAATTTCACATGGATTTACAAGAATGAATTTAAGTCTTTTATGTACAAATTTATATTGCTCTTAATCCGACGTCGATTCGGAATTCTCTTTTCCTAGGCCGACTAGGATTCTAACTAATCTTTTCTTAAATAATTTTATTGCACGAAACTTCTTCCCAACACAAGCCCAGAAAAGTCAGCCCAAATGACCCTCACAAAGCCCAAGATCCAGCAGGCCCATCTTGAACCCAATAGCCCAAAGATATAATAGTGATTTTTCACAGTAATTGCTAGGGAATACGTTATGTATCTTGGGTGAATATTGTGGTATGATTGTTTCCAGGAGAAAATAAAACAATTCGAACCTTTTGCATTGATTCTTTTTGCATAACTTGTTGCTTTTTTCGTATTCTTCTTTTTGTCCAAAGTACGAATTTTTCAATGAATGGTAGTATTATTTTGCCGATTCTAATTTAATAACAGCGAAAGCCTATTTTGCTGCTTGCTCCTACTTTTTAAAAGTCGTCGTAGTTCATGAAATTATATAATTCGGTAGTAGAGGCAGCTATGATATAACGAAGCACCACATAATTCGACCGACAAAAAAAAAAAAAAGCATCGCATACGAAAAATAGACAGAATCCAATTCAATTCAGAAACTTCAAATTGAGAAAGTAGAGGAAAATATTTACATCCGTACTATATGGCATTCATGTAAAGAAGAGTGCCAAACGACTTGTCTTTACATGTTGACTCGTCTTGCTTCTAATCGCTCCTTTGACCATGCCCTCGATCTTTAGCATCCGATCTCTAATTGCTCGAGCTCCATCTCCACTTTCAAGTCATCATCGTCGAAAGCCTCGTCGTGTTTCCTCTTCTCGATCACATCAACGGCCGCTTCGGTCGTGGGAACAACTCCAAAGCCTGAGAAAACCACAGACCCTGTCGTCGCCTCCCTCTGCCACGGCTGTCTGTACCTCCCCAGAATCACCTCGCAAGTCGCGACAAAAGGTATCTTCTCACGGTGAGAGTTTTGCATCATCATCCTCTTCACGCGCACGGCTATGGTTTCGATGATGTGGTCAATCTGGAACCTTTCGAGCGAGAAATAGCAATCTGTATCGCGGTCGGCAACTAGATGCGAGCCTTGGCGACACAGCCTATGCTTCAGCGAGAGGAGATCCTCAACGTAACGCTGGTGGTTGCCTCGCTCGACCACAAAGAAGCACATCCGAGTGAAGTTAAGATAGCCGTCGCCGCTTTGAATGGACTCTTGATCATCACATAGCACATTGTCCGTGTCTTTGGAAGATGCAAATACGTTCGCGCATAACATAACTTGACGAGCCATGATCAGGTTGGATTTGACTAGACAAAATTGTATGATGATGAGAGAAACAAAGAGAGATTTTCCAGAAGCAAGTAGTTTCTTGAATGGTATTGAAGCGGATGGTGTCTTTATATTTTAGTGAACAAGCAAATTATATATATGTGTGGTTCTGAAAGTATGAGGACTGCTGTGGATTCAGGATTATGTCAAGAAGATTATCTCGAATCAAAGTAGGAACCGCCTTAGTTGCGTCTGAAGAACCCTTTGTAACTACTTTCCTTTTTCGTCTTCTTGAATCACACGCTGAATCCCTAACGTGCTCGGACTTGAAGAATTATCTCCTGCATAAATTTTCAAATCAGTCCGTATTTGCCCCCAGAAATAAGTACTTTACTGGTTATTTTTGGCTTTAAAAAATGACTTTTATTTACTTCCGGGAAAATTTTTTATCAAACAGCGATGTGGGAGCACTTTTTTATTTTTATTTTTGTTGAAATCCATTTATACTAGTTACTTGACTCGTGCTTCGGCCAGACACGTCTTTATTCACGGTTTCAAATCATTGATAATGTCGTTCGAAGGGGTTCGATCGGTGATCGCATGAGACGAGGCCTCACCGAGCAATCTCTGCTTCACCAAGAGGAGGTCGTCCAGGCTGCGCTGGAAATTTCCTCGCTGGAGCATGAAGAAGCCGGTTCGCTTCACCTGCTCTCGCGGTCCAATATAGCCAACAAAGAGTCCCTATCTCTTTTGAAGAAGATCATCAAATCATCGGCGTAACTAAGATGGGCGAGATCAACCTTAGAACAACGTGGATAATACTAAATTTTCCTTTCGAGCAAATCTTTCGCCATTTGAGTTACAACTTCGACAACAAACAACAAATAGGTAAGGGGATAAAGGATCCCCTTGTCTTAATCTCTGCCTCCAGTGAAAAAGCCTTGGAGGGCTACCATCGAAGCTCACAGAGAAGTAGGAATATGGCGATGCAAGCCTCGGGGATCTGCCTAGTTCTCAAAATAAACATGAAGAATATCCCAATTTGTTGAATCGAAGGCCTCAATGAGATCTGTTTTGATCATGCCCCTCGGATAAACTCTCTTGCTATGATAATTTGTAATAAGTTCATGAGCAAGATGAATTTGAATGCATTGTATCCATCGGATGGTCATGATAGGATGCTACCCCGTATTGATTATGTCAAATTTTGGCTTAAATTGAATGGATTCTCAATGAATTCAAGAGGAAGAATGTAATCGTACTACAATTCGAGTTCATATGTGTTGGTCCGCTAGAATTATTAATTATGAAGTTTTTCAGGGGGGGGACATTTCGAAATTAAAGAAATTTACTTGTCTATTAGGATCTTAATATTGAAGAACCTGAAGTATATGATGTGTGCCTGCACGCTGAGGCTAATCTGTCACGGTTGGTCGCAATTCATACAAGTAAAAATATTTTCAGTCATTTGTGGAAATAATTCCTACTTTTTTGAGGAAAAATAATTTCCTGAAATCTAATCTAATAAAAATCAATATAAAAAATATATCATAAAGTCTTCTCTAAGTGGTACCTCTAAGGTGCCACCTAGAATTATAAATTACTAGAATTGGACTATCCTCGCTGAAAAGGTTTGGTGCTATAATATATGCAGACTAATTTATTGTCCCTCATTTTTCATCCCTCTCTGCATTGTTTTACTATTTAATTGACAACTCATTTGTATTTAAAAAATACTTTTTATTATTTTGGCATAATAAATAATAATTTCAAGTTTTTCCCATAACAGTTAGCAGACAAAAGCTTCTGTTGCTTTTATGCATTTTAGAGATCATACAATATTTGCGATACAAAATATCCATGTGCGTTTACGAATTTTTTGTTTTTATACCAATCATTTGTTTTGCGTTTTGATGATTTAGCTTTACGTGTAATTTTTATAATATAATTCTAAATCTACGCTAAAATGTTTTGTGCTCCTTTTTCAATTATGTTTTGTTGACTCCAATTTGAAAGCAGTGAAACCCTAGTTTCTAGTTTGCTGCTTCTTTATACCATTAAAAGTTGTCATAGTTTCTAAAATTGTCATCCGGCAACAGAGGCAAGAAACTCTATAACGAAGCACCACATACGAAAATAAACAGAATCCAATTCAATTCAGAAACTTCATATAGAGAATGCAAGGGTAATTATTTACATCTGTAAAATTTAAGTCTCTGAGTAAACTGAACCATATACATTGACTTGCCTTGTCGCTAGTCGCTTTTTTTACCATGCCCTCGATCTTTTGCATCCACTCACGAACTGCTCGAGCCCCATCTCCAGCTTCAAGTCATCTTCGTCGAAACCCTCGTTGCGTTTCCTCTTCTCGATCAAAGCAACCGCCACTTCTGTCGTTGGAACAACTCTAAAGTCTGAGAAATCTGCCGACCCCGTTCTCGCCTCCTTCTGCCACGGCTGTCTGCACCTCGGCAGTATCACATCACAAGTCGCCACAAAGGGTATCTTCTCGCGGTGTGAGTTTTGCATCACCATCCTCTCTACGCGCACGGCTATAGTTCGGATGATGTCCTCGATCTGGAATGGATCGAGTGAGACACGGCAACCCGTGTCGCGGTCGTCAACGAGATGCGAGCCGTGTTGACAGAGCCTATGCTTCAGCGAGAGGAGATCCTCCACGTAACGCTGGTGGTTGCCTCGCTCAACCACGAAGAAGCACATCCGAGTGAACTGAAGATAGCCGTCGCCGATTTGAATGGACTCTTGATCATCGCATAGCACATTGTCCGTGTCTTTGGAAGATGCAAATACGTTATACGCTAACGTAACCTGACAGGCCATGATCGATCTGGACTTGATGAGACAAAACTTTAGGGTGAGAGAGAGAGAGAGAGAGAGAGAGAGAGAGATTTTTAGGAAGTAGTTTCTTGAGGGGAATTGAAGTGGATGGTGCCTTAATGTTTTAGGGAACAGGCGGACTATATTTATATGGTTCAACGAATTACTTAATTAATTGCTGTTCTTAATTAAGAAAGTTTGGGACCTATGATTGATCTAGGATTAAGTCAAGAAGATTATCTTGACTCACAGTACGAATAGAACTTATCTTCGTTGCAACTACTTTCCTTTTTCAGCTTCTTGAATCTTAATGTGTTAGGACTTGAAGAATTATCTCCTGCATAAATTTATGTCGTCATTCCGTATTATCTTTGACTCTTTACCCCAGAAAAAGTACTCTATTGATTATTTTTGGCTTTAAATAAAGGACTTTTATTTTCATCCGATAGACAACATTTATTAAACAGCGATATGCAAGCATTTTTTGCTTTTAGTTTCAATTTCTTGAAATATTATTTATTTTTTATCCAAGGAATTGAACTACTTGAAATATATTTATCACTAAAATACAAAAAAAGTCTGTTTCTTTTTGTTTAGCTCTAAGTTAGGTTAAATCACTGTATCTTTGGCCAAGCTAATGCACAAAACCACAAATCTTTGTCAATTATTTAATTTTTTTTTGAAATGTTAAATTGAAGGATAACGCTTAGCTCAACAAACTAAAACTCATGATGTTTATCATTATCGACATCTTTGAAAGACTTTGAAGTCAAGCTAAAGGAATTTACAAATTAGATAACTTTATTTATTGTTTTAAACTCCAAATAAAATGTATCTGAGTTATCCTTTAAATGAAGATTGTGACTTTTTTTTGTAATTTTATAAACTTATTGCAAGTTAAAAATTTATTGTTCTAAACTCCAAGGTTTGTTTCTCCTTTTCAGTATTGTGTATGTAAAAGAAAATTGTCACGTCAACAATAATCTCAAAAAATCTCTCAAATAATTTAGTTTTCTGTCATGGGAATAAATACATATCTTTCCGTTTTAAATTTTGCTCAAAGGGTCATAACCGTGAAAGAGATTTTCTTCGATTTTCATATTGCTAACTGTGCCCCAATCTCGAAAAACATATTTGTATATGGCTAATTAGAAATTGGCTAACGGTCAAGTACATATCAATCAGGTTAAGATATGAAAGGCGAACAGGGAAAGAAATAATCATACACTTTTGCATCAATGTCAATGGGATGAATCCAATTTATGGCCACTGATAGACTATAACTGTCATCCAAACAATCCTTCAAACATTTGTGGGGGCGAAAAGTAAATTATTCACAGTGAACCTAATAGAACGTTTAATTCAATCACAATCTCTTGATCTTATGGGCATCAGAAAACGGCACAGCGGGCACAAGTTGCTCGTGCTCAGCCACCGGACGATACACTCATGGTGAAAAATATGCTTGCACGGCATGCGCGCAACTTTTTCGTCGCGCAAAATCTCATCTGTGCAAATCACGCACTCATCATCACCAGAATCCAAAATCTCACGGAGCGTTGTTCTCTCAAGCGCGTCAATGGCCGCTCGACTCGCCGGGACCGCTCCGAAGTTGTCGGAAACTTCCATCGATTCCCCGAGGGCTGCCTCCGTCTCCCGTTGCTCTCTCCGATGGACGGAAACCTCCAAGACCATACGGATAGGTATCTTCCTCAAGTGCGAGTAGAGCTTGGTCCTCCGCAATCTCTCGGCTTCTGCAGCCACTCTTAGCACCAGGCGGTCCGCTGCGTGCCGTTCTACGGTAACGTGATGACGGGTTTCGCCGTCACCAAAGATAATGTGATAACGTCGGCGGAGCAATCTTTGTTTCATTTGACGTTCGAGGTTGCTTCGAAAGTTGAGTCGATCGAGAGTGACGTAACAAACTCGGGTGAACTTATCAACGGTGTCGCCTCTTTGAATGAGTTCGTGCTCTTCAAGCAATGCGTCCTCGTTTGCCCACGGACGACATATTTGGGCATGGACGCGAATTTCTGCGGCCATGGGTGACTGGAGCGGAAACTTAAGAGATTTTCTTGGTTCTTGATGATGGGAAGGGTTAAGGACTCAAGAGGAGTTCCAGGTTGTGGGTTCTGTTCGATTTTGGAGGGTTTAACGAGAATGGACTTGAGTCTTATTTGCACAAACTTATATATTACTTATAGTCTTACGTGGATCGGTTATATCTTTCCAGTCCGAGGCCGAGCAGGATTCTCGCTAAATATTCTATTTCCCTAATTAAAAAGAAAAATTAAGACTTGATGACAACATTTTGATTGCTTCTAACTACTTTCCTTTTTCAGCTTCTTGATGTCCCACTATCTATAGGACTTGAACAATTATATCCTCCCTTTCGAATCAGTCTACATTGTCTTTGGCCCAATAAAGAATTATATCCTGCATTGGTTATTTTGGCTTTAAATAAAAGAGTTTTTATTTCACCCTCCTACCATAGAAAATATTATTTAATGGCGATATGTGTAAAAAAAAAATTTGAAAATTTTTTGTGACTATGGGTGTTTTGTAAGGAGGATGTCCTTCGGATTTTTAGCTTCATCATCAACAACTTTCCTTCCATCACTTATTAAAGATTCAAAGGTAGTTCTGACCCAGAAGATAAATTGCAGCAAAAACCTTGTTTACATGAGGAGTGGTTTACTCAAGAAGAACCCTGTTTCCCTCCTTCCAAATACTAAATATAGTGGCATTCCATGTTACTTTTATCAAAATAATTTATTGAATAAAATGAAGCATCTTTTAGTATACGAAAAAGACGTTTCACAAATTGATGAAATACCTTTTAAAATATGGACACATTGACAAAGGTTGTGAAGGGTCGTTTGTTAATTTTGGACAAGAAAATAAATGACAAGAAATTTAAAGTATGAATATTGAGAACAACCATTGCAAGCGAAATAAATTGCAGGAAAGATAAATTGCAAGAAAGTAAAGATAAAAATAAATGCTGAAGAACAATGAGTTTTGTAATTGATTAGGGCTCATTTACAAAGAATATATTGTGGGTATTTGTAGTCCATGATTGACAGTTACAAGCGGTTATTGAATTTGAATGGACAAATAACTTCCTAATATGATTTGCAAAACTTTGACTCCACTACTTGCCAATTCGATGACCTTATTGACTGATGAAGGCTCTTCTTATGATGTCTGTTTCAAATAACTTTATTGTCGAGTTGTCATTTCTCTTCAAATTGTCAATTGCTCTATTTATTTGACAATGTTGTCACCAAATTTTCCTCTAGTCGACTAAGATTTGTCACTTGTCGTTAATATTCAAAGACCGTCATTTTTTTTTTTATCAACACAAGGCAATCTTTAAGCTTCTTCCCTTCAACAATTGAAGAGCCCGAGAGAGAGAGAGAGCTTATACGGCTAATCCTCTGCTTGCTTATTCAGATTCAGCAAAACCAGGACTCTTTCCTAGATTTGCCTTGAAAAGATACACTTACAGAACGGATGAAAAATCTTTAGGAGGTCTTCCTCCACTAGCAGGTATCAAACCTACACCATCAATTAAACACCACTACTTCATTGTATCTTTTGACGGTAGCTTGTTAATATGACAAGCCCCACTACTTCATTATATCTTCTGATTGTAGCTTGCTAATATGAGAAGCCAAACTATAAATTCAAATTTCGTGATGTCAGGACTTGAACCAATTGAGTCTATGCCATTGAATTTTGGTGCCTACAGGTTTTAGCAGCTTCCAAGTCGCCTCTTAGCTAAAACTTCCATCTTTAGATCCCAGGAAAATCACTGTCTATTGCAGCTGAGTCTGGTTGAAGGACGCCAGAAACTGCAGCCTGGAGTTCAAGCAATTCATTTGATCTTGAGGATGGTCATCTTCATTCATTCCCCTCATCACTCCAACGGGCTTTGCACCTTTACTGAGTGAAGCATCATAGTTGACTCGTAATGAGTATCTTTTCATGAGAATTCTATTTGGTTACCAGTTATGCTACCACCACAAGCACGAGCAGATGTCTTGGCCATTTGCAACTATATGTTTGACATGACGTTTCATCTTGCTTCCAAGTTTCAACCTTCTTCTCCACGAGTAGCTTTAGTCTCGTTTTGGCTCAATCTTCCAAATATAATTGCCATTAAACGGATAGACATGGATCCAGGCCACAACACAAAGACCCAGACTAAAGTAATGAACACCAAAGCTCCTTTAAAATGCATGCTGAGTTCCAAAGTTGGATGTTTCTCAAACCTAGTCCCCCTTCACACTTGGGAGAACAAACTTCATTCCAAGAGACTGCGGCTCCATGTGCTTTATGGAAAAGAGCCTTTGCACAAGGAAGCAGAGCATTTGCTCTCTACAGCTTCTACAATCTTCTTTGAAAGGGCAAAAGGTTGGCACCAGAAATTCACCAAGTTGTATATCTTAGATTTGATCAATTGCAATCTGCCTGCATAGCCCAGATGCGTGGAGGTGCAGCAATCCATTCTTGAAGTAATTCTGTAAATCAAAGGCTTGCACTCCTTATCAGATAATCTACCCGAGATCAAAGGCAGTCCAAGGTTTTTCACAGGTATGCTACCCTCTTAAATCTACTTTACTGGAACAAATCATCACAATGAGCTCCATCATACCCACTGAGGTACACTTCAGTTTTGTCTGGATTGAGTCTCAGCCCAGAAAGACTATGGAACTGATCAGAGATGCCCAATATAGCCAACAAGGAGTCCTTATCTCTTTTGAAGATCATAAAATCATCGGCGACACTAAGACGGGCAAGATCAAAGTTAGAACAACGGGGATGGTACTTAATTTTCCTTTCGAGCACAACATCTTTCCCCATTTAAGTCACAACTTGTGAGGGGATAAGGGATCCCCTAATCTTAATCCTCTGTCTCCAGCGAAAGAGTCTTCAAGGCCACCATTCAAACTCGCAGAGAAGTAGGAATTAGTGATGCAAGCCTTGACTTATTCTATAAATGCCTCAGGGATCTGACTAGTTCTCAAAATGCAATTTTTTTAAAACAAAATCCCAATTTACTGAGTCGTAGGCCCTCATGAGATCTGCTTTGAACATTCCCCTGGGAGAACCTCTGTTGCTATGGTCATTTCTAACAAGCTCATGAGCAAGAAGAATATTCTAAGCAATATCTCTCCCTTTGATTAAAAATTACTTCATTTTTCCCTAGTTAATGACTATTTCTCATTGCTCAAGCATAATACTCGTTCAAAGAATAAATACCTCATCACCAGTTGTTTGACCCGATTGACCATATATACATTATTCATACATATACATAGGTATCCATCACTCCTGATCTGTGATGTTTCATTTTCCTTTTCTGGGCCAGAGTTCTTTGAAGGCCGCACCATCGGACCGGAAGGGGAACCCGAACATGAATGCATTGTATCCATCGGATGGTCATGATAGGATGTTACCCCGTATTGAACATGTCAAATTTGT